>PVHY01020740.1:0-25006 GCA_004024945.1 Uropsilus gracilis
GAACCTAACTTGTTAACAGAATTAAAATTACTAAACTACAACTTAAAGATGTATAAAAGTATCCAAATAACCTCCAGAAAAAGGTACCTTTGTTTAGGAAACCAAAAGTTTGACTTTAAACTCATAAAGTAAGCTATGTTCCTAAACAGAGTTCAAATCTCCCCTATATCACACACTATTAGGGGAGATTTATTTAGGTTTGACATAAAAGTTTACAAAATAACCCCAAACTAATATAATTGGCAACCAATAGTAGAGATTTTTTCCTGAAAACTTTATTTTTCCTTTAAAACAACAACAACAAAATGCTTATAGAGCACAATTCTTGACTTACAACCTAAGAAGTTACAACCTAAGAAGTAGGTATAATTATCTGTTTTACATTTGAAAGAAATCAAACACAGAAATTAAATAAAGTCACTCAACTAGCAATGAAGCAAGGTAGGGCACCATGATTATTAAACCTTGCCCCACTAAAGGGTATTGGATCAGTTCCAGGCATGATTCCTTATACCCACCATCCCAGGAGCCTGCCTTGAGCAGTCCAGGCAGAGGCCAGGATTCTCCCTTTTATGCCAAGTTCCAGGATTGGAAATGGGCTTGAGAACAGATCAATTTGACTGGTGCTCCCCGTTGTTCCCATGCCTTACCTTGGTTCCTAGTATTCAGTTATTAAGTCCAACTGATGTAATTTCCCCCCTTTGAATTGGAAATCTTTTCTTTCTGATTGGAGTTCTCACAGCAGTAATGCAAATATAAGATTGTAAACCTCCCAATCTAGCGGGAGCCCATATGGGTGCCAGTCAACTTAAATGATCAGGTTTGAAAAGTGGACACCCTGAAGAACACTGAAATCAAGCTCTAATGAGCTGGTGTTGGAAGCTCAGAAGAGGACCTGAAGAGTCAAGTGGATTGGCAGAGGTGAGGGTCAGTTTGGAAGACCTTTGCCAGGCTGGAACACTGAACGCTGTCCTCTGGTACACACCTTTGGGTGTTCCCTCCCTTCGTCCCTCCTTTTTCTCTTTCTCTTTCTCTCCCTCTCCTCCTCCCGTTTCCCTTGTAAATAAGTCCCGCTGCTGAGCCTGAGTTGTGTCCTGCACATGCAGTTGTGGGTACATGGGTGAGAACCCTCAAACCAATCCTGGGTCCAGCAGACCTTATACAATTACAATAATGGCCATGATATTATGACTTACAACAAGACACTTGGAATTTCCAAGGATGTTAGTTAGCCCTGTTATGTGAATGAGGTGAACAAACCTAAAGAAGGGGGTTGGTTGCCTTTAGATTAGATGGTTGGACCTTTCGGTGTCCCTCCACCCCCACCCCAAGATCTTCAAAAAGGGAAATGGGCTGTAGACTTAAATCAATGGCCAAATGCCAGTGATTTAATCAACACAGTAAAACCCAGGGTATCATGGGGATGACTGGGTTGGTGGGGCCTCACCAACACTTACAAATGCAGAACACAAATCACAAATCAAAGCACAAACAATAAAAAAATAATACAGAATTTATTTACATATAGAACAAGAAAAAGGGGGAGAACACTTACAGGCTGCCATGTGGCTAGATGCTGTTTGTCATACCCCAGATATCATCCACTAAGCAGGTTCATGCCAAAGCCATACTTGGCAAGCTGGCGGCTTCTCTAGACACCCATACTCCTGTAGTTCGCCTAAGACTCAGCAATTCAACTGCCAAAGTCCCAGTGAATTAACTGCCCCAAAGTTCAGGAGTTTAAAGGCCAAAATCTTTAGCTCTGTTCCTATTTCCCATTAGCCCCAGTTCAGGGGGATGGAGTACAGAAAAGTTACACCTTCTGCCACTGAGTTGACTATGAGTGCCACCCACTAGCTCAGGGTTTGGAGAGTTTCCAGATAGGTGGCCGCATGCAGTTGCACAGAAAGTGACAAGCTCAGACAACACAGAAGCTCCTTGCCTGTGCCCTTTACATCACTTCTATCTGGCTATTCCTGAGTTATAGCCTTTTATAATGACTAGTGAGTAAACTAGCTTACTGAGTTCTGTGAACCACTCTAGCAAATTAACTAAACCCATGGATGGGGGTCATAGGAACCTCCATTTTATATGTAGTTGATTAAACCAGTTAACAACCTGGACTTCCAACTGGTATCTGAAGTAGAAGGCAGTCTTGTAGGTCTTAAACTCTAAAATCTGATACTATCTCTGGGTAGTGTCAGAAATTAGTTGAACTGTAGAACAACCAGGCAGTGTACCAGAATTGCCTGGAGGTGGAGTTTGGGGGGAGATGGAGGCATTCACAAATACTGGAATTGGGGATGGAATCCTCCATGGTTGAATCAGGATTTGGTCCCTCAAACTGCTTCTTTAAGAGAGCACTCAGTTACAAAGTTATACTATATTTCAGTTTATTCCAAAATAAGGTTGACCTTTCCAAAGATAATAAAGATTATGCTAGTCTACCAATTCCCAATCTCTTTCGACCCACACATCCCTTTCATGGTAATACATAATCTATGAAACCCATCAGAATTTTATGTCTTTTATACATGTGATTAAAAAAGGCTTCTAGTGAAATATTTTAAACCAGTAAGCATCAAATTTTATCAAAGCTCATTTAAACAATAATTATAGTCATTACAGAAAAATCCTTTTTGGCATTTAATAACACACTTTAAATTATTTGTGTAAAAGACAAATTAAAGAACAAAATTAAATCTATGCATAATTCCATTAAATCAACAGTAAAAGACTGACTCCAATTTAGCTATGTATTTTAGCATGAAGATTACAGAAATACCAACATACTTCAAACGTTAAAGTGAAGTTTGACCAACCCTATTATGCTGACATGTATAGAAAATTAAAGGTAACAGGACACTAGCATAGTTCTTAGACTTGAACTAGAATGGAATGGTGAAAACCTGTATCCTACATAGATGCATTAAAATAATAATTTCAAGCAGTTAAAACAATCATGATGGCACCAGCCACATGTTAGATCATTACAGCAGCAGTTAGATCATTACCTTTGTATCTGCATTGTACCTACTCACTAGCAAAAAGGCTATCTAAGTACAGTCACAAAAATCAGATTATATAATACTTACTGAAGAATCAAAAATTCATAAAGTATCATTTCCAGTAGCAAAAAATTCAAGACTCAAAATTGTACTTCTCTTACATTGGGGTAACAATGAAGCATATGATAAATATTTAAATAAAAGTATCAGCTCTCTCTTAATGAAACTAATTTGGATAATTGGCAGCATCTTCTAAAGCAAATTGTATATACAAAATAGAATCTAGCAAATACCTGCCTGGGAGCTTATATCCATCAAAAAAACAAAAAACAAACAAAAAAACCAAAAAAACATGTTTAGGAACATCCGTATCAGGTTCATTCAAAACTGGAAATAACCCAAATGAGTATCAGTAGGAAAATGGGATACATTAATTGAAATATATTCACTCGTGGAATTATAATCAGCAATGAAAGATGAAACCAATGCTACTACTGATAAATCTCAAAGAATGCTAGCAAAAGAAACACAAAACAAGTGCAAACATAGGCTACATTTTTATGAAATACCAAAAGTGGTAAAATGGACCTATAATACTGGAGATTACAATAGTGCTGACTATTTAGGTGATTAACTGAAAAGGGAAGCTTCTGAGGTGCAAGGAACGTTCTAGATCTTGATCTGGATGGTGGTTTTCCAGTTTTCATATACATGAATAAAAATCCAGGAAGTTATACATTTAAGACTTTATGTATGTTATTATTGCCATCAAAAATTTTAAAATAAAAATCCAGGAAGTTATACATTTAAGACTTTATGTATATTATTACTGCATCAAAAATTTGAACAGAAGAATACAAAGACAAAAATAAACATAAAAATTAGAATAGTGGTTACCTCCAGGAGTAGAAGAAAAAAATGAAGATGGGATAAGGCAGGTGCATACTGGCAGCTAAAATGGGATTGGAAAATGCCCTTAGAAGCATTTGTGTATTTATTTTATTATTATGGTTTAGTACACCTATCTCCACATATTCTTTTGCATGAATCAAGCATTATGTATTATACGCTAAAAAGACTAAAAAGGAATGTATATCCCAAATTAACCGTTAAGGTCTAGAATAAGGCTGGCCAATAGGTTCTCTTACACAGGCTAACTTGACAGAGATTGTTTGGACACCATGTAGAGAGTTCTGAGGCAGAATGCTGGCAGTAATTAATTCTTCTGCTACTCTGTCACATCTAAGTGATAGAGGCATACACCCCAGACTTGCTATCCCTGATCTACAGTGTAATGTCTATCTTCCCAAGATAATCAAGATGGAAATATTTTGCCCTAGCCCTAAGACTAGATACAATAAATATCTAGCCTTTGGGGGGTATTCAAGGTTTTTCAGTTTGAAAGATAAGTCTTTTTTTCTGAAAATATTACTAGCTCAGACTTTTAACTGTTCAGGGGTTAAAGGTGGTGGCGCAGAGAGGAATTTTTGCTGTTACCAACATTTTTGTAGCTTAATCCCAATGGCGGTCACCTAAATCTACAGGTGACAAAATGGCACAGAACATCCACAAATTGTATCAATGTCAATTTCCTGTTTTTGATACTATAATACAGTTAAGTAAGATATAACCACTTGGGGAAAGCTGGGTGAAAAATACAATGAACCTCTGCTTTGGCAAAAAGACAGAAAAAAATATGAACAAAGAGAATAATTCAGGGTATTTTAGTTACTGAAAGTATACAATAGAAAAAAATTTAATTGAAGAATCATGATCAACTTTTTATTCCACATAGAAGTCTATAAGAAAAATCATTAAGAAATCTACATTATTTATCACTTAATCTACAACTATTAGCTAAGTCCAAGGAAATTTTATTCCTATACTAAGCATATAAATTAGCTTACCACATCAAGTTTTGCCCATGCCTCATAATCATAAGATTTTATCCTGTTTTTTGTGTTTTCATCTTTGGCTTTTTTAGAAGACTGGTTAGCTTTGATTTTCTTCTTTTTCCTAAAATTCCCATTTCGAATGGGCGGTAAATTCTAGGAGGAAAAAAAAACAGTTTGAGCATAGTTTTGAGCAGCTGTTTGTCTGACTAGAGATGTTTAAAATTCTCAATTATATTTTCAAGTAGGAAATTACTTTTAAATTTTCATGTGCTTGAAAAGGTCAACTTACCCTCTGTGCCTATGACACTTTATGCTTGAAATGCTTAATTCACCCTATGATGAATGTTGACCATGGCTGTATCACAAGACAATTTAATTTTATATTTACTTTAAATTATTTATTTTGCAGTCCTAAAATCAAAGTTCAAAAACTATATTACCTTAAGTCTTAGTACAATGAATTAGCAGTAACACAATGGTAAACTGTACTGCTTCTACACATACAGTATGAAAGAAAACTGATGACATTTAAAAAAAATACTTAAGAAAAACATTAGGGTGAACTTACACATAAAGTACATTTGTATGACAATATCTTGTGTTAACAGACCATTAAATACATAAATGATTAATTTACCTTACTTACCTTCAAGAGACTTCACATGGTTTTTCTTTTAGTAACTATCATTAATTTATTATTAATTTACCTTCTTATTAATTTACCTTCAAGAGACTTCACATGGTCTGTTAGTAACTATTCACTGAGTCTTAATGTCTATATATCGTTAATACAATTATTACAAAAACTTTCAAAAGCAAAACTTAAAAAAAATTGACAGAGAAGTCACTTCAATTTTTGTATTTTCACAAGATATTTTAAAAAGGTCATGCTTTATTTTAAAACTAGTTCTGCTAGATGCTAAAGAGTCAAGAAATTTACCTCTTCAGGAACACCATTTTGTCTTCTTAACTCTGTATCCTTTTGTTTAATATCTTTTTCCCAGTTTTCTAAATCCTTCATAAAATCTTGTAATTCCTCAGCATTTTGTTTTACTTGTAGTTGTAATTCAATTGCTTTGTTTGTTGAAGTCATTATGGCCTGCTGAATTTTGACCAACCAACTCTGATAAGAATAAAATAGAATTATTTGGTTATTTTTGATTTTTAAGCACTTCACTAACAGTCAAGATTCATGACAGGAAGACCCTAAAATGACACTGAAGAAAGAAAAATAAGTATATTATTTTTAAAATAAAAGTTTGCCAAAGAATCTAATGAAAAGGAGGCAAGTAGGGGCATTTCTGAAATGAAATGAAAGACAAAGGGGAAAATGACTGAAATTAGCAATTAGTCAGTGGTTAACACACTGACTGTGCATCTCAAATTTTAAAATGTCCCAATTACCTCCTTTATTCCTTTCCCATTTCTTTCAACATTTATTGAGCTTTTGTTAGGTGACAGGCCCTACATTAAGATTTAGGAAGGCAAAAATCAAAAAAGTTAACTTAAACTTAGTTAAGACAGGTCTAATATATAATAGGGACATATTGAACAAATATTAAGGTTTCTCAACCTTGGGACTACTTTATTTTGCCCCAGATAATTCTTTGCTGGAAGGGAGGTATTTTGTACATTACAGGATGATTGGCAACATCCCTGTCCTCTGTCAACTAGGCATCAGCATTACTCTCTCCTCTCAGGATTGTGACACCAAAAAATGTATGCAAACAAGGCCAGAAGTCACCTGGAAGGAATAATAACCCCTGCCTGAGAATCAGTTGTTTGAGGTAACACAGAATAGGCATAAACTGAAAAGCAGGGTGGTGAGTTCAAGGAGAGTCTCCAGAGGTAAGGAAAGTTTAGGCTAGCTTCAAGAGATCAGTCAAGTGACTAACATGAAGGAGTGGGGAGAAAGAGTGAGGTTACCATAAGCAGAATGATGAAAGACAAGGCTGAAAGGTGGATATGGGAGAGATCTTGAAACACCAATGCATGAAATCTGATAACAGCTTGAAATGTAAAAGTGTTAAGGTAGTAAAATAAAAGGGATGAAGGATTAGAGCAGAGAAAAAAAATCAAACAACATCTCCGATTGCTGGCTTGGGAGTCTGATAAGGGTTTGGGATACCATTTAAGTCAAGAATCATGATTCTTTTTAAAAAAAAAAAGTTTCAGGATTGGAAGACAAATGGAAGATCAAGTTATTTCAGTTTGGAATATATTGAACTTGAATGCTTACTGGACATCAGAGAAAGAAATCTAGAACAGTTACAGAGGACTAAAGATATACAACTGAGAATCATAAGCATAAAGGTGGAAGCTACAAACATTGGATTTGAATATATTTAGAAATAGTGAATCTGGGAAAAACTAAGAAGCATCTAGAAAAGCTGAAGAGCACAGTCATAGAAGAGAACTTTTAATTAGTAGTAATAAGTCAGCCCTCCCAAAAAGGCAGGGGTAGCCATTCTTAAAGCAGACAAAGCAGATTTCAAATTTTAAAAAGTGACAGAGGATAAGGAAGGTGACTACTTCCTTTGTTAACCATTGTTACCACTGTTTAGGGATCAATCCACCAAAAAGACGTAGCAATTATCAACATATATTCATCAAATGAGGGAGCACCAAAATTCATAAGACAACTACTAGCAGAACTGAAAACAAATATTGTTGAAAAGACATAGGTGGTAGGAGATTTTAACACTCCACTCTCACCAAAGGACAGATCAACAATACAGAAACTACACAAGGACACCAAAGTCTTAAAGGAAGATGTAGACCAAATAGACCTAATTATCTACAGGACACTGCACCTCCAAGAATACACTTTCTTTCTTTTTAAATGCACATAGATAATTCTCTAAAACTGACCATATACTAGGCCACAAGGCAAACTTAAATAAGTACACAAAGATTAAAATAATACCAACATTTTCCTCCAATTATAAAGACATCAAACTAGAAATCAACAATGAAAAGAAAATAAAGAGAGTAAACACTACATGTAGACTGAACAACAGGCTTTTGGAAGATCACTGGGTAAAAGAGGAAATCAAAGAAGAAATTAAAACCTACATGGAGGCAAACAACAATGACAACACAATGTTCCAAAATGTGTGGGATGCAGCAAAAGCAGTAATAAGAGGAAAGTTCATAGCAATAAAGGCCCAAATAAAAAGAATTGAAACAGCCTAAAGAAATACTCTAATCTCCCACCTTGAGAAACTAGAAAAAGAGCAACAAAAAAATCCAAACCTAGCAGAAAATAGTAAAAATAAGAGCCAAGTGAAATAGAGACCAAAAAGACCATTGAGAAGCTGGATCTTTGAAAAAAAATAATTAAAAGTGATAAACCCCTAGAGCAAGTCTCACAAAGAAAAGAAGGGGGAAAACTCAAACAGAATCATAAATGAAAAGGGAGAGGCTACAACAGACACAGCAGAAATCCAAAAGAGATAATTAGAAACTACTATGAACATCTATATGAAAACGAATACAACAACCTGGATGAAATGGACAAATTCCTTGAAAAACACAGCCATACAAAATTGAACTAGGAAGTAAACAGGCCAATCACAAGCAGTGAAATGAGGGAATCATCAGAACTCTCCCTAAAAACAAGAGCCCAGGACCAGACAGTTTCATAAATAAATTCTACCAAACATTCAAAGACAAAATAACCTTATACTACTAAAACTCTTCAAAAAAATTGAGGAAAAAAGTCTAAACAAAATCCTGGCAAACCAAATCCAACAGTACATAAAAAGGATTATCCACCATGACCAAGTGGGATTCACCGCCGGGGCACATGGATTGTTCAACATCTGAAAATCAATCAACATAATCCATCACATCAACAAAGAGAAAAACAAAAACCATATGATCATATTAATAGATGCAGAAAAAGTACTTGATAAAATTCAAGACCCATTCATGATGAAAACCCTTGAAAAAACAGAATAAAAGGAACATACCTCAACATCATAAAAGCCATTTATGATAAACCCACAGCAAACATCATCCTTAATGGAGAAAAACTGAAATCATTTCAATTAAGATCTGAAACCAGATAAGGATACCCATTCTCACCTCTGTTTTTCAACATAGTACTGGAAGTTCTAGCTAGGGCAATAAGGCAAGACAAAGACATAAAAGGAATACATATGGGGAAAGAAGAAACTAAACTAACATTATATGCAGATGATATGATACTCTCTAGAAAACCCAAAAAAATCCACAGAAAAACTAAGTGAAATAATAAACCAGTTCAGTAAAGTAGCTGGATACAAAATCAACATGCAGAAATCAGTGGCCTTCTTATATGCAAAAACTCAGAAGAAGAAATCAAAAAACCCACTCCATTTACCATTACACCACTGAAAATTAAATAACCAGGAATAAACATAACAGAAGTGAAGAATCTGTACAAAGAAAACTACAAAACATTCTTAAAATAGAAGACATAAAAAAGTGGGAAGACATTCCCTGCTCATGCATTGGAAGAATTAACATTATCAAAATGGCAAGTATGCCAAAAGCAATCTACAGATTCAATGCAATCCCAATGAGAACTCCAATGTCATTTTTTAAAGAGATAGAACAAAAACTATTGAAATTCATCTGGAATATCAAAAATCCTCCTAACCAAAAAAAAAAAGAGAGAGAGAACGGAGATATTACAATCCCAGACTTCAAATTATACGACAAAGCCATAATAATTAAAACAGCATGGTACTGGTACAAAAACAGACAATCAGACCAACAGAACAGAATTGAGTGAAATAAAACCAGAAATAAAACACACATATATGGTCAACTAATCTTTGATAATGGGACAAAAAAAAACACTGGAACAGGGACAGCCTCTTCAATAAATGGGTGGTGGGAAAACTGGACCACTGGGTGGTGGGGAAACTGGACCACTATATGCACAAAAAATGAATCAAGACAACTCCCTCATACCATCTACAAAAACCAATTCAAAATGGATAAAAGACTTGGAAGTTAGACCTGAAACCATAAGATATATAGAAAATATTATGGGCAAAACATTCCAAGACCTACACATCAGAAATCCATTTCAGGACACATCTACAGATGCTAAAATAATGAAGGAAAACAAACAACTGGGACTACATCAAATTAAAAAGCTTCCTTATAGCAAAAGAGACAGTAATCAAAACAAAGAGAAACCCAACTGAACGAGAAAAAAATGTTTGCTATCCACACAAGTGATAACTAAGGTCTAATAACTAAAATCCATAAAGAATTCACACAACTTAGCAAAAATAAAGCAAAAAGCCCAATCCAAAAAAAAAAGGGGGGGGGGGAACAACTAAAAAGACTACTTCTCCAAAGGAGAAATACGAAAGGCCAATAGGCATATGAAAACATGTTCCACATCACTAATAATGAGGGAAATGCAAATTAAAACCACATTGAGATACCATTTTATACCAGTAAGAATGGCCAATACAAAACAAACAAACCAAAAAACAAAAACAAAACAAAAAAAAAATGGGCAACCAGTGCTGAAACACTTTTACACTGCTGGAGAGAATACAAAAAGGAAGAGAAAGAAACACTCTTACACTGCTGGTGGGAATGCAAACTAATTCAGTCACTATGGAAAGTTGTTTGGAGACCCCTCAAACGACTGAAAATGGAACTACCATTCTACCCAGCAATCCCACTCCTTGGAATCTACCCAAAGGATAGAAAAACACGAATTCAAAAGGACACCTGTACGCAGATGTTTATAGCAGCACTCTTTACGATAGGATGTGGAAACAACCCAAATGCTCCAAAACTGACGAATGGCTGAAAGAGATGTACTATATGCATACAATGGGATACTATTCATCAATCAAAAAAAGACAAACATGTCATTTGCAACAACATGGATGGAGCTAGAGGGAATGTTAGCAAAAATAAGCCAGAAAGAAAAAGAGAAATTACTGGATGGTATCACTTATATATGGAATATAAGGAAAACAAACGAACAAAAATAATTTAAAACTGTCAACAGAACTGAAGCACAGTGCTAGAGGGAGGAGGAGGGGAAAATCGGGGGAGGGTTGGGTACAAGAGATTAAGATGATGGACGCGTGTTAAGGTGGTGGGAGAACCCTGGGGTAGAAAATGATGCAAAATATAAATACATATGTACAATCAATATAAAAAATAAATTTATGAAAAAGGAAAAGGGATCCTTTCAGGAAAAAGAGATGGCTGCAAACACAAGTTTTCTGACAGCCTAGTCTCAGAGCTCAAACGCTTAGTGTCTTTCAGGCATGCCCACGTAGACTCGTGCATGCATAGCTCATGCATTAAAAAACTAACTCGGCGCTTTGCCGAGGACTCAAAAATATGGGAAATGGTGCAGCAATCCACTAAGACGCTACTGTAGGGCGTCCAAGCCTTTTCCCTTTGGGCTCCGCAGATACAGAAGCTGCTGGGGTCCATCGTAAGCCACTAAAAACTGCCAGCGCTCAGGGGCATCATTTTCACACCCCACATCCGGGCGGACTCACCCCACCGAGAAGGGCGGACCACACCTCGGCTTCTTCCCAGCGAGTCTCTGCGGTTCGGCCCACAGGGCCAAGGTTGCCAGCCACAACCACTAGGCCGGGCCGCGCGGGCCGAACATCTCCGGGAGCGCGCCCGCCAGGACGCCGCTACCTAGGACACCGCCGCGCCAAAGCCGCGGCCCCGCTCTCTCCACTTTTTCCGGACCCACAGTGGTGCTCCTCCTCCCACCAGGCGACTCCAACGCCTCCTCGGTGCTGCAACCCGCGGCCACACAGACAGCTTACCTTACGGAACCGTTAGCGATCGCACCACTGCCCGGACTAGACCACAGCACTCACGCCGACCCCGCCTCCCCGGCTTTCCCATAAGGCCCTGCGGGCTTGCCCCGCCCCCGGGAGCCTTGACTGGGCGCGTGCGCATTGGGTCGGGTACCAGGCGTCCTCCTCCAGTTGGACCCGTTTAAACACTTGTTATGGGTTAGAGTGTGACTATTAACCTGCTTTCTCTGTGCCTAAACTTCACGAGAGGTAACTAAAAAGCTGCAGGGTCCTTCAGATTTGTTCTGATTGCCAAATTCTAGCACCTTGAAAGTTTCCTTGGACTCTCCTGAAATCTTTGCATCCCTGTAATTTGCCCGTTGATAACTAATGTTTTGTCAGACCTTTGTGATAAGCATGTGGGAAAATTACTGTTTCGCTGCTATGAACACACTATGTAAACTGGCCACTGGCAAAGTTTCAGGATTTTTTTTTCCCTAATAAGTATTTGTATTTATTTCATAAACCAGTCCTTTAGTCTGCGTGCACCTTGCAAATAAACACATTTTTTAAAACGCATTTATCTTTGACTTGTTAATATTAACGTCTGTCTTTTGCCGTCCTCAGTCTTGACAATAAAAGAATATGAAACTTTTGACACTTTGCCTCTGCTTCCTGTGTGGTTGCCTTCTTTCATTTTCATGACAACTCAAACTGTAAAACAAAGCAAAATTAATTGTTAGAAGTCACATAAACAAATGTGTTCGAAACAGTTCTATGAACTCAAACTAACTAAAAAATTCAGATCCTCAAACTTGGCTAAATTTTGGAATCACCTAGAAAATCATTGAGATGGGAAATAAAGTATGATTTTTGAATCCTCACCCGGAAATTATGACTTAATTCGTGGAATCTGGATATCATGATTTTTTAAAGCACAGGATACAGATAGGCAGTTGAACATGGAAACCACTAATCCTGGTAATGATCAGCGAAAAACCACCTTCGCCTTCCCTCACGATATTATATCATTAACACTTATCTCTTGCAATGTATTATTTGGTGTCTGTACATTAAAGTTATAGGAATCAAATAATTAAGTTTATCATTAAAGTATTTAACTAATGGAATGACTTGATTTTTGTGTTGGGGATAAATAACCGACTTTTAAGAGTTTGTGTATGTTGTGTTCATAGATGTTCTAGACAAAAGCAACCGTATTTCTTAAATTAGTTCTGGCAGAATTGCTTGAGATGAGAGAGGGCGACAACTGGCTTCTCTAATAAAACCCCATAGATCCTTAGGTGAATTCTCTCTCTCTCTCTCTTGCTTAGTGAATACGAAATTACAGTTAGAGGGGTTAGTCCATTGATCTTAATGGCCACCATCACCTTATTCTGAGGCTATCACTCACTTACAAAAAACTAACCTGAATTGGCCTTTTATCCTGTAAGTTGAAACAAAGACCATCTAGAGTTCTTTTGTAGAACTTTTCCAGGCCAACCTTCCCAATATGCTTTTGTGTCTTGCTTTTATATCTATTTTTATGTTTGCTTTAATGTCAATTTTTACTAAGTTCCAGTCATCTCAAATTGTACTTATTGTTCATAATCTGAATAGTCGTCTTAAAAATAAAACCTATATATTCTATATGTTGAAATTCTAATGGTCAGTGACGATCTATATATATTTATGTATAGACATATATATGAATGCTTGCTATTACAGAAGTAATTGCTGCAATTAATCATTATGAATGATTGATTTTATGTCAAAAACAATTATTGAAATCTTTCAAACAGAAAATAAGAAAATTTCTCACAGGTGACATGAATCTATTTAAAAAGGACTATTAAGTATTTAGCAACAATATTTATGAACCTTGGGTCTTCTTGTTACAGGGAAACTATTTTGGATGAAGATGCATATAAAAAAAAAAGCCCAAAGTAAGCATGGTTTACACATGAGAGAAGAGAATTTCTCTCTCATACAATGAAAGGAGAAAGAATATAAGCAATATAGGGATGGTATAACAATCTCAGTGTTAGATCCAGGCTCCTCCCACCTTGCTGCACCGCGGTCTTTCAACAAAGGTCACCCCCTCTTGTTCAAAGTGGCTGGTGCTCAAGCTCCAACTGTCTTGTCTGAAATTCAGTCACCAGGAAGGAGTCATTGTGGGAACACTTCAGAATACAGAGTTCTTGCATGCCACTGGCCAGGATTTAGCCATGGATCTACCGCCTTGTGCCTGCACTCCTGGCTGCAAGGAAAGTTGAAAGGTTTTTACTCTTGGCAGTCAGGTGCTTGTCTAAAAGCTGGGGATTCAAGGATCAGGGAGGAAAGGAAGAGAGCAGATGTTGAGGGGGAAACCAGTAACATTTTCACAGGCCTTAATACATATTCTTTCAAAGAATGATGAATGAATAAATAAGTAGACGCTGCTAGAAATATAAACTCACTATAGTCTAAGAAAAAGACTTCAATTTTGAAATCCTGATTCTGGGACTTACTAAGAATAGTGGCTTGATCTAAGCCTTGGTCATCTAATGACTGATGCAAAAAAATGTATGCAAAGGCTTATCTGACACGGTTTGGGAATGTAAGAGCTTACCAAATGTTCATCTCTGCCTTTGCCTCCCAAACAACTCAGGTGGAACGTGGCACCTCCCTCTGAATCTCAGCCTCACACTGATGTGGACCTTGAAGAGGCTTGTAAGAGCATAAACACTGGGCATCAAGAGCAAGAAAGGTGAACTGTTTCTCCTGCAAAATGAAATCTGTATGTGAGTCAAATAAGAATTGTTATAAGAAATTTTTGTAAGAAAGAGGTTTGCCACTATGGAAAGCTGTGTGGAGGACCCTCAAATTAATGAAAATGGAACTACCATTTGACCCAGCAATTGCTCTCTTGGGAATCTACCCAAAGAAGACTTCAGTGCTTGTACAAAAGGGCACCTGTGCTTGGATGTTTACTGCAGCACTATTTATAATTGCAAGGATGTGTAAGCAACCTAAATGTCCTAAAACAGATGACTGGATGAAAAAGATGTGGTCTATATATACACAATGGAATATTACTCCATTAAAAATGACAAATTGGATGATTTTATGATAACATGGATGTACTTAGAAGAAATCATATTAGCAGAAACAAGTCAAAAAGAAAAAGACAGAAACCAAATTTCACTAATATATGGGATATAGGGAAAAAAGAAACAAAAGCCATGAGGAAAAGTCAAAACAAGCTAACAACCAAACTGACGTACACAACTTGGGGCCAGGGGTCAGGAAGGGTAAGAGGATGAACTCCAGGGATTACAAAGATGTGAGATTTATATGTAAATAAATTTTTAATAAAAAAAGAAAGGCCTGCTGTTTGACATTCTTTATCTCATACCAATGTTAAGATTATGCCCACTTTGCCAACAAAGGAATTCACCTCAATAATTAAGAAATTTTTCCATTCAGCTAGCAAGTGACAGAGTCCAGGGAGGTACCACCATGTTGCAAGCCAGCTATGATGTGATCAAGAGGGAGGGTAAGGATTATAGTTGAGTCGAGAAGACTCCAACAGAAGTGGTTCACAGCCTTTCTCTCTGGACTGTGGCCTTGAGTTTATTTTGTTTCAGACTTTTATAGATAAACATGAAATAATCAATAACAAAAGAAGTTTTGATCCAGGGTCACATGGTTACAAGCATATCTTTACCAGGAGACCAGCTAATGCAAGTTTAGTCTGAGACCACTCAAATTTGACCAAAGAATGACTCCAAAGAGGTATTTTTAAAAAGATTGCTTTTAAACAGTCAAGGCCATTCTGCCTTTTTCTCTGCACTCATTAGGCAAACATTTAGCAGCTTATTAAAGCAGGCCAGAAATAATGAGAGCTCCCATCATTCCCCCCCTTTTTTTTTTCTCAGCAAATTTGAGAGAGCTACTGTGCCTGTCTTAGGTTGTTCAGAACCCCTTCAGTGTCTTCATCATGGGGACAAGCAAAAGTGGCCATTTGCAAGTTCTATATTAGGTTGATCACTGAGTGCTCTGAATCTTACCCATCACTAGCTAGCCAGTTCTCAGAGGAGATTTGGATGGCGAACCTTAAGGCGATGGAGTTCAGCTGCCATAGTATTTAAAGTCTGCAACAGGTTACAGATGATAAAGGGAAAACAGAACATCTTTAGCAAAAGAAGTCCTCCCATAGTAATAATAGATTTTATCCATCTGGAGATTTCAGACCAATGAGGAGTGTGCTTGGCCATCTGAGCAGCAATGTCCTGGACAGTTTGAGCAACATCATACGATAAATGAGGCGTATTTTGCATGTCTAAAATATACCTATGCAACTCAAGCAAATCAAAAGATAAATTAGTATGTGATCATACACCAAGAAGATGCCTTTTAACCCTATCCCATCCGTACATAGATGCATTATAAGTAACGTTAGTAACACATACATGAGTATATTCTGCATGGCACTTTAAACTAGTTCGAATATGCAAAGCTTGAACTTGATCTCCTAACATTAGGGCAGTATCATATAAGACCGATAACCTATCTTCCAATTTATGATTAATGTCATCTTGGGTGTGCAAAATTTTGGTGACATTGGTGGCTAAAGCATTTACATAGGAAACAGTTTGTACTTCTTGTGTAAGAGCTACAGAAGATACAGTTCCTCCTAAAAGAGCAGTAATTAAAGCTATAATTCCCATAATAATAATGTCTACAACTCTCTTAGGTGTAGCTAACAATGAGAGCAATTTCATAATAGCTAACCAACCAGCATCATGATACCATTCATTAGTTACATTAACTGGGATTATAACAAAAGGTGGTTGAGATATCAAAGTTACTGTGTTAACCTTATTGTCATTAGCATAAATACAAGAGGATATATTACAATCATAGCAATTTATGTTAAATTCATTAGCATCCATAGAAATAGTTACACTTCCAGTCAAAAATGCATACGGGAAATGAACACAGACCAAAGTGGGTTTAAAACAGAAAAACAATTAGTCATCTTTTCACAAGGATGTGGAACACAGCTACTAGAGTGCTGTATTCCTCCATCAGATCCATTGTAAAATTGGAACAGGGAATTTGCAGGTGTGCGTTCAATTCTCCCAGGGCTGCAGCTACTTTCCATAGTTTGCTCTGAGGATGTCCAGTCTTTGTGTACCATAGTCCAGCTGAAAGGTGAGTCGCATTATCTGACCAGTCCACAACAGAGCTCTCTACACCATGTATGCGGAGCATCCGAGGTTTCCAGGCGTGACAATGTCTCCATGGCAAAGAGGCATTTTCCCCTGTTGAATATCGGGTACATCGATGAAAATCTGCAGGTTTGATTACAGAGTGGTTCAAAGTTTCATGTCCTGGATAGTGCATGTACACTGAATAGCAATCATTCAAATACCCTCTATACAGATTACTTTTTTGCACTTTCATACACCCCATCAAATTGTCTAATTTGG
Organism: Uropsilus gracilis; assembly: GCA_004024945.1. Classification (NCBI taxonomy): domain Eukaryota; kingdom Metazoa; phylum Chordata; class Mammalia; order Eulipotyphla; family Talpidae; genus Uropsilus; species Uropsilus gracilis. Next base: position 17,169 of record PVHY01020740.1, read on the forward strand.
TAAAACATACAGGAGTCCCATGTCCCATACCGGTGTAGTTCATAGACTTGTGACTAGTCTGCACTGGGGCCGACAATCCTGGTAATCCCCACAAATAGGTTTTATTTGTTCTCACAAGTATTTTTCTACTTTCCCAAATTACTGGATGGAGAACTGGGGGATCTGGAACATATGTCCACAGTACCCAAGATGTTGACAGGTTCCTGCACATTATCATTATTATTATCACTATCATCATCAGGCTTGTCGGGCACATCTTCTACTTGCTGTACCAATCTTTCTGGCAACCAGTGTGCTCCTTCAGCATCCTGTGGGAAAACACAAACATGTCCTTGCCCCCAGATTAGCATAGGGTTGAGTCCATTCCATTTACCAGTCAAAGGGTCTTTCCATTTAACACAAGCATATGAGCATGCAGTCCCTGAATATCAAAAGCACTCTGCTGCACAATAACTCTTTGAATCAGGTCTCAAAAAATTTTAAACAAAAAGAGAATAATGGAGGTTCCTAGGAGAGAGGGTATAGAGCTCCCCCTTCTGTAAGTTATAAATGTTTTTTGTTTTTTGGGTTTTTTTGAGACTAGGTCTCACTATTTTTGCCCATGGAACCACAGGCTCTCGTTGCCCGGGGTACCACAGACTCAAGCAATCCCCAGCCTCAGCTTCCCAGGTAGCTGGGATTACAGGCACGCGCCACCACGCCCAGCTATTTTTTTGGAACTGGGTCTTGCTAGGGGCCCCAGGCGGGACTCGAACCGAGATCCTTAGCCCCAGTCGCTTCATAGGCTGAAGCTTACAGGCACAAGCCACCGTGCCCAGCCCTGTAAGTTATAAATTTGGAGTTTCAAGTTTGCATGGACCCTTTCTAGGTGATGTTTTATGATGGATATGAAAGGCTAGACAAAAGTTTTTTAAGGCGTTGGAAATGTAGCCAGATCCATTATCTGTTTTAATAAGTTTAGGGATGGTCAAGAAGGAAAAGCAAGCTAGGCAATGGGCAATAACATGAGAAGTAGCTTCTCCTGTCTGTGCAGTGGCAAATATAAAACCGGAGAAGGTATCAACTGTTACATGAACAAATTTCGATCGGCCAAAGTTGGCAATATCAGCAGTATTCATTTGCCATAAATCATTGGGGAGGAGACCCCCCTAGGGTTAATACCCAAGTGTAGGACAGGGAGTGTGGAAACACATTGTGAGCATTGTTTAACAATTTGTCTAGTTTGCTCCCTTGTGAGATGAAATTGCTTCCGTAATGCCAAGCTATTCTGATAATGTAGGGCATAGGATGTTTGAGCATCAGCCACAGCAGTTTCTGTCAAAAGCAGTGTTTTGGTTAAGTCATCAGCAATAGTATTACCTTCATGAATGGGATCAGGTAAACAAGAGTGAGCTCTTATATGGGAAATATAAAATTTTGAACGACGAGAATGAATCAAGCATTGAATATCAGAGAACAACTTTTGAACCTCAGTATTGGAGGCATGAATAACAGGTGTAGTTTCCAATAATGGAATGTCAGTATACAAGTTAAAAGGTGCAAGAGAGTACTGAAAGACTGCAAGGATGGCACGTAACTCCACAATCTGCGCAGAAACAAGGGAGGTGTGGAGCACTTGGGCATGTTCACTTACTACATAAGATGCCTTTCCTGTGGAGGAACCATCAGTAAGCATTAGGGAAGCATTAGACAATGGCTGAAATGTTATCTTAGGGAAAACAAAGGATGGGAGGAGCAAAATTGTAGGAGCTTAGAGTTAGGGAAATGGACGTCAATTTGACCAGGATACATGGCTAAAGCACAGGCCCAGGTATCATCTGCTTGTAGTAACCAGGAGAGTTGAGCTTTTGTTTAAGTGACCTTTATATAATCAGATTCCCTGCCAAAAGGCTGTTTGGAGTCATGTCTAATGTTTATAAGCTGAGCAACCAATCCAGGATAAGTTAAAAGGACTTTGGTAGGCTTGGAGCACATGTGAATCCAAAGTAAAGGGGCATCCTGCCACAAAAAGGCAGTTGGGACATATTGTGCCCGACATACATAAGCTTCTAATGGTTTTGAATAGTCCATGTATGTTAATTGTTGATTTTGTATAGCAGTCTTGACTTTTTGTAAGGCCTGAAGGGCTTCAGTAGAAAAATCTTGAGGGGATGTAGGATCTGAGAGTACCTTTAAGATATTAAACAAAGGCTGTAAGGCCCCTGTAGTTAGTTTCAAAGATGGTCTAATCTAATTAACATCACCCAACAATTTTTGAAAGTTGTTTAAAGTATGTAGTGTATCTCTTCTTAATTCAGTCTTTTGAGTTCTGACATGATTTGAACAAAGTTCATATCCCACATATTGAAAAAGAGCATGTTGCTGTATTTTTTTCAGTGGCAATTATTAAACCATAATTGTTTAGAACTAATTTGTCTATGTGCATATGCCTGGAGGAATTGATGCTCATGTAGGTTAATAAGATATCATCGATATAATGAATAATATAAACTTGAAGAAGTGGAAATATTTCTCTAGTATGCTTTAAAGCCAAGGAGACAAATTTCTGACGTAAGTAGAACTATTAGCCATGGCCTGAGGCAGAACCTTCCACTCATATCTATCCCAGGGAACAGAAATTTTCTGAAGGCACACTAAATGCAAATCTCTTACAATCCTGAGGAAACAAGGGACTAGCATAAAAGCAATCTTTTAAATCTATAATTGATTTTTAAGAATTTTTTGGTACTACTGAAGGTTGTGGCAATCCAGTTTGCAAGGGGCAAGGGTTCCATTACCTGCATAGTAGCGTTAACCCCTTGCAAATCTTGTAATAAACACCACTTTCCAGATTTTTTTCTTAATAAAAAATATAAGAGAAATACAAGGAAAAGTGAATATGTCCTCAAGCAAGTTGTCCCTGCACTAACGTCCTTGCTACTTTTATTTTTTCTGATGTCAGTGGCCACTGCTCTATCCACACAGGGCTATTACTTTTCCAGGTTATTGCATCTGCATGGAGCACAGGAAAGGCAGTGACCACCATTAAAAATATCTTAGACCTGTTCTATCATTCTCGCTTGTGTTGATTGGTGTTTTTCTTCTCTGCCCCTCCTTACCTATGCCTTGATATGGCAGTAAACCACCTTTGAGCATTTGATTAGTGGCGGTGGAACTAGGACTAAGTAAATAAACACCCATGTGACTCATTATATCTCTTCCCCATAAATTGACTGGCAGACTAGAGATGATATACGGTTGGATAGTGCCACTATGTCTTTCTTCATCTTTCCATGTCAACAAAGTAGAGCTCTGGCATGGGTGAATTATCTGGCCTGTGCCTATTAATCATTGTGGCTGTTTTAGGACATTGGGCTGGCCAATGATGCTCACTAATGCAAGAGACATCTGCCCCAGTATCTAGTAGGCCTTCAAAAGCCTTCCCATTTAGTTTGATTTTCAACATTGGTCTCTCCAAGTCAATTGCCTGAATAGACTCTTGAAGACCCAAAACCACTGTCACCCTGAACTGCCTTTTTTGTTCTGTTTTTTGTTGGAAGTAATGGTAATAGGATTAGTTGAGCAATTCTTTGTTTGAAGGGATCACTGTGATAGTTAAAATTATATGCCATAATTTTGATTTCACCAGCATAATCAGCATCTTATAACTCCTGGAGCCATGAGAAGTCCTTTCACTATTGTATTGCTGTGTCCTAATAATAAACCTACTGAACCCTCAGTAAGTGAGTCATATATTCCTGTCAGCAGGGCCTGCATCCCCATCTCAGGGATTAATACTGTGTAGGAGGAGGAACAGAGGTCCAGTCCTGTGCTGCCTGAGGTTGCTCTGGAGAGGTTCAGAATGGATTGATTTTTTGTGCATTCTGGTTGACTGGAAATGCCCCACATGTTTTCAGGACCTGTGACTTGCTCCTCTGGCCATTTCCCTGCTGGGGTGGTAACAGCCTTCCAAAAACATATTTCTTAGATTTACACTCATTTGCCCAGCGTGCCCCTTTTTGGCATCTAGGGCATATTTTTGGAGTTTTGCTGACTTTCCTAGTGCCTCCACCAACTTTGGTGTTGCAATCTTTTGCTCTATGCCCAGGCTTGCCACTGTTAAAACAAGCCCTGGGATTACCATGCCCTGACTGTTTAGTCTGCTGAAAGAGGATGTTCTTTACTGTGGTCCCTTGTAGTGTGGTGGCCATAGCAAGCCCCTCTCCCTATGTCAGCACACATATGAATATAATCCTGCAGATTTCCCTTAGTCTTCCAGGGCCAAATTGCCCCCTGGCAAGCTGAATTGCCATTTTCATAGGACAATTGTTTCGCCGGTAACATAGAGTCTTCAGATTCTCCTAACACTCTCCCTGCAGTAGTTAAAAGGTAGTGCACAAAATCTGAAAATGGCTCGTCTGGCCACTGTCTACTATTAGACAAAGTAACAGTCTGACTTCCTGATTTAAGTTTTCTCCAAGCTGTTATTGCCTGCATGGATATCTAAACAAACACTGCTGCCTGATAAACTATATGAGCAACAGTGTCAGCATGCAAACCTTCTCCAACCAGCATTTCATAAGTAATTCCATTGTTAGCTCTAGCATTGGCTGCCACTACTCTCTTACAGTTCTCATACCAATCTGATTTCCACAGTAAATAATCTCCTCTGGCCAGACAAGCTCAGGCTAACAGCCGCCAATAATTTGGTGTTAGTTTCCTCACTAAGGTCTTCCAACAGGACCATAGTATAAGGAGCTGTTGGTCCATATTGAGACACTGCAGTCTTTAATTCTTTGATTTGTTTAAAGGAGAAACGCTCTTGTGTCCTGATGACCTGACCTGGATTATTAGGATTGGGCATTTCTCGGACTGGGAATGCTAAACAAGACCCAGGTGCAACAGATGGCTCTACTCCCTTTTCTATCAGTCTCAAGTGCTCCACAGTGTGTTACATAGGAGTCTGAATTTCTGATAACTGTGTATTGATGATAGTATGAGGATTATTTGAGGATTAAGCAGGCTTTAATGCATATACGGGGGGTATACAAGAATGGTAGGTTATTTTTTTCAGCCTCTAATTCCTTTATTTTCTTTTCTAAACTCTGTATATATGGCTGCATTTATGATTCCTTTTTAACCAGCTCAGGTTTTTCTGTAATTTTTAAAGTCTGGATATAACCTGGATATAACCTAGGCAGTGGCACAATTGCTGTTGGCTCCAATTTTTTTTTATGGTACTCTGTAGCCTCATCTGCTAATGTCTCCTCCTCTGCCAGAGGTAGATCATCATCCCTGCTGTGATTGTCAAGTTTTTATTTTCATGTTCTGTTTCTTTATTTTCCTCAGCCTCTGGGGCCATTTCAGCTACAGGCCATCTCTCCTGCTAAGCTCTGGGATCTAAACAGTTATTAAGCCCAGATTCCATGCACGCAAGACCCTGCTCCCCGCTCCCTCCAGGGTGGGGGGCAGTGAGTTCCCAGCTGTGAGCCAAGACTTCTAGCACATTCCACAGTCGGCGGGGCTACTCAAGGAAACTTTGGCTGTAGGTGAGACTTCTGGGGGCGCTGGCACCTATCGGTGCCGGTGCAGATAGAAATCTCAACAAGAATTCGAATACTAGATAGAGAGTACAAAAGCAAAGGACAGAACACATAGCCCAGAAACAAAGGGAAGGAATCAAACCCCAAAAACAGCCAAGAGAAGCAAGAAAACATCCCACCACAAAAGGCAGAAATCACTACAGACTAATATTCTTCAACATGCCAACCAATACTCGAGCAGTCGTTGCACAATATGTGGAGCAAACCCGAAGAGAAAACACAGGAAGGAAGAAAAATACAAATATTCAAATGAGCCCAAAGGGATATAATCCATCTCCAAAGGACAAACAGACTCTAGAAACCAACATAGATGAAATCGAAGAAATGCCCTTTATGTCAGATAAAGAATTTAGACACATAATGTAAAAACAATCAATGAGCTAAGAGGAGAAGTAGAAAAATATAAAAAGGAACTTAGCAAAGTGAACATCATCATTGGTGAACAGAAGAACGAGATTGTAACCCTAAATAAGAAATTGAAGGAGATGCAGCATATAAGAGGAGCAATAGAAGACATCAAAAATACTGGGAAAAGCCATGAAAGCAGACTAGAAGAAATTGAAGAACGAATTAGCACACTGGAGGACACAGAAGTAGAGAGAACTAAGAGAGAAAAAGAGAGTGATAAACTAAATAAGAATATAGTGGAAAAAATCAGAGATCCATCAGATACTTTAAAGAAAGGAAATATAAGAGTAATCGGAATCCCAGAAGGAGAAGAGAAAGACATAGGAAATGATAGGCTTTTTAAAGCAATAATAGAAGAGAACTTCCCAAACTTGAAGAATGAGATGAAAATAGATACACAGGAAGCAAAAAGAACACCAAACTACTTCGATGAAAGAAAAACCACAGCAAGACACATAATTGTAAAATTCCCAAGAATTCAAGATAAAGAAAAAATAATGAGGATGACTAGAGAGAGGAAACAGATAACCTACAAAGGAAAACCCATTAGACTGACCTCAGATTTCTCCGAAGAGACACTCCAAGCAAGAAGAGAATGGAGCCTCATATTCAAAAATCTCCAAGAAAAAAAGTGCCAGCCAAGAATACTCTACCCTGCAAAGCTGTCCTTCCTGTATGAAGGAAAAATTAGAACCTTCTAAGACAAAAAAGTCTCCAAAAATTTGCTACCACCAAACCCCCACTCCAAGAAATATTAGAAGAAGCCCTAGGACCAAAGCTCTCAGATGAATAAATAGAATATACATAAAAGAAAACCAAAGCAGAACCTCAAAATGACCTCTAGAAAACCAATAGTCACTCTAAATGTCAATGGTCTAAACTCATCAATCAAAAGATGCAGAGTTTCAGACTGGATCAAAAGAGAGAACCCAACATTCTGCTGTCTCCAGGAAACATATCTAATCCCTAAAGATAAACATAGACTGAAAGTGAAAGGATGGAGAACAATTCTACAAGCAAACGGTCCCAAGAAAAAGGCAGGGGTAGCCATTCTTATAGCAGATAAAGCAGATTTCATAATAAAAAAAAAGTGACAAAGGATAAAGACGGACACTACCTAATGGTACGTGGTTCAACTCACCAAAAAGACTTAACAATTATCAACATATATTAACCAAATGAGGGAGCACCAAGATTCATAAGACAGCTGCTAGCAGAACTGAAAACAAATATTGATGAAAAACACATATATTGTAGGAGACTTTAACACTCTACTCTCACCAAAAGACGTATCAGTAAAACAAAAACTAAACAAGGACACAAAAGCTTTAAAGTAAGACCTAGACCAAATGGACCTAATAGATATCTACAGGACACTGCACCCCCAAAAAAGGGAATACACCTTCTTTTCAAATGCACATGGATCCTTCTCTAAAATTGACCACATATTAGGACACAAGGAAAACCTGAACAAACACACAAAAATCAAAATTATACCAACTTTTTTCTCTGATCATAAAAGCATTAAACTAGAAATTAACAATGAAGAGAAAGCAAGAAGAATATCCAATACATGGAGACTGAACAATATACTACTAAACGAAGAATGGGTAATGGAAGAAATTAAAGAAGAAATTAAAACCTACTTTGAAACAAATGACAAAGAAGACACAACATTCCAAAATGTCTGGGACTGAGCAAAAGCATATCAAAGAGGAAGGTTCATAGCAATACAGGCCCATTTCAAAAACCAAGAAAATATCCAAAGAAAAAAACCTCATCTCCAACTCAAAAAATTAGAAAAAGAACAACAAGAAAAGCCAAAGCCCAGAAGAAAACAAGAAATAA
>PVHY01020741.1:0-25029 GCA_004024945.1 Uropsilus gracilis
CCTTCCTTCCTTCCTTCCTTCCTTCCTTCCTTCCTTCCTTCCTTCCTTCCTTCCTTCCTTCCTTCCTTCTTTCCTTGTTCTGTCTTCTGTATAGTCAAAATGTGTGACAGTTTTCTTCAACAATGCACATATTTTTTCATTCAATGTGCAGTTTCTCCATAAAAAAAGACTTACTACTTTTATGCTCTTGTCTAAGATGTCATGTTGAAGAGGCTTTTTAAACTATAAACAAATTATGTCTATTGCTTTCCCCATTAAGAACTCATTGACTCTCTTGCCTGAGGAAAGTCAATTGGTTTTTTAAGACTGACAATCATCTTTCTTTTAATCAGTTCATGCTAAATTGTTTCTATACAATTCTGGACTTGCTTAAATACTCTTATTTTTCTCATATTAATTTATTCCAATATATTTCTTCTCTGATTTCCAGTGAGTTTTTAGGAACCTAACATCGATTGAAGTGTAGAGAACAAGTAAATATCAGGCTGAATTTTGCTCCGTTTGGTATTTATATTCTAATTTAGAAGTGAATTTGCCCATATCTGTGACTTTGTTAGATTAAGGTTTGTTAAGAGGAAGTCATGGTATCAAATGATGAGTTTGATATAGTATATAGTATACTATATAGTATTAAATATAGTATTAAATATAGTATTAAAATATAGTATATAAATATAGTATTAAAGATATTAATTATTCATAGGTCCTAGAGGATGTAGTTGGTGTAATCTGGCATTATCACATGGGAAATCAATTCAGAGAACAGACAGAAAAAGCAATACGATCCAGGAACATGGGTCCATTGGTGTAGTACTAACGATTGGAGCAGAAATTGACTAAGGTTGGAACAGAAATTAAACAAAAAGTTAGGTTTGTGTTAGCTATAGGTGGTACTAATAAGAAAAACCTGAAAGGCAAGGAAAATGTCGATGATGAGAACTAGTGGGGAAATTTTATCAAGAACTTACATTTAGTTATGATTATATGGCTGTATTGCAGGGAATGCACATGTATAAAGGGCTAGTACCAACTTAAGATCTCTCTAAGATACCCCAAAGAAAAGGGATGCCACCATAGCAATACATCTAAGTTGCTTAGCTAAAATCTCAAGTCCAAAATAGATAACTCTGACTCCAGACTGTGATTTCTGTTAAATTATCTAATCATACATGCATAAAATTAATATGAAACTGAAAAGTGCTTATCCATCACCTTGTGATGGAACCAAGGTTAGACAGGAAGATCTGGAAAATCAATTTTCAGCTTAAGATCTCTTCGTAAGTCATGTGATATTATATTAAAACATGATCTTTGACAGTGGCATCTATTTAACACTAATCCCATCAAGATGTTCCTTGAATTATCAATTAAAGAGAACATAATGTATTCTAGTGATATATTTTCAAACATTAATTTTTATTATACTCTCATATTTACTTAGTGAAATAAGATACAATATACCATTCACCAATACAACATGAAGTGATAAAATGTTTAGACAATATATTAAGAGTTCTACTTAATATGAAATATATGTTAATGATGTGGGCATTTATAAATAGCATGTAGATATAAATAACATGGAGCATGCAATAAATTATGTTGAAATAGGTTATTCTGAATAATGAAGTTAAATGAATAAATGAAATAATGTATTTAGTGATTGACAGAAATTCAAGAACTTGTCTATTTAGCAGCTCATTAAAGTACTGTAAATAATAATACATTAATACTATTCATTTCACAATTTATCTGCAATTCCTTTAGTTAAATTAATTCAATATACTCAAAACATATTAGTAATTGGACAGAAAAGGAGATATTGTCTCTACTTTAAGCAGAGGAAGGTAGATCCAAAAGTAATATAAGGGCATCAGGTAAATGTAGCAGGAAAAGAACGTGAAACCTGACTAAAGAATGTATTCTCTACATTTCTCCAAAAGGATGGTCAACAGGCACATGAAAAAATATATTCAACATCTCTTACAGGTTAATACAAATGAAAACCATTCATCACTCCTTTGAAAATGGGCCATAAAAATATATCTATATCTCTCTATATATATTTTTGAATATATATATATATATATATATATATATATATATGCAACAAGTGTTGATGAGGATGTGAAGAAAAAAGAACATTCTTAGCAGAGAGGTAGTCTGTTCTATGGAACACAATATGGAAATGCCTCAAAATTTTGAATATATATGTCCTCTAATCTAGGAATTTTCACTCATTGGTATTTATCCAAAGAATGTAAAAATGCTAATTCAAAGGTGCATGTGCACGCCTATGTTCACTATAGCATTACTTATGAGAGTCAAGTTATGAAAACAGCCAAATAACATATGAAAGAGACCCAGACAAAAAGAAAATTACTCAGCTATATAAATAGATGAAACCTTACCATTTACAACATTAATTGAACTGATTATGCTCAGTGAAATAAGCCAGAAGGAGAAAAACAAATATCTGATGATTTCTGTCATATGTAGAATACAGAGAAACAACAAACACACACATACAAAAAAAAAAAACTGTCAAAATAAAATTTTAAAAAAGTCCTGGAAATCTAAGTGTAGAATTGAGGATGTCAGAGAAGGGGGTACGGTGGGAAAACAAACAGGGGAGGGGTCCCAACAATCTATGGTAAAGGATGTGTGTTTTTGTGGTGGGTGTATTATGTTAACATATATCACATACAGTGTTGTAAACCAGTGCTTCCCCAAAGAGGAAAACTTTTTAACAACAAGGATAGTCAGAAGTCACAAAATAGAGTATAGATGTTAAAGGGGCTGTTTATTTTCTTTTTCAGAACAAAATGTCCTTTAATCAATCCATATATAAATTCCTAATTTAAGAGCAATAAATGTAAGACTTCAAGTGACTGAAAAAAGATAGTATTTGGATAGCAAAATATTTAACTATGAAAGAGAAAAACATGAAAAATTTATTATACATAAGAATTATTAAATTCAAATTCTCTAATAACAATCTAATCTGTTACTATTAATATAGCAAATATAGTAAGAATTCTAGGTTGAATCGTTCTTCAAACTTGGGATCAGAACACTATTGAGTCCTGTAGATTTTTAAAAGACTGAATTTCAAAACTTTTGACATGATCTTTAAGTTTTCTCATGGGTGACTTCAAATTTTAGAACAGATACTGAGTCATAAGATGTTCTCTTTTGAAGAAATGGGTCATATGCATATAAGCAAGAAAATTGTGACAACTAGCATGTCTACCGCACTTCAGTATTCCTCATACACATTGGAGGTCACTGGTGATTATACATAAAATCAAAATTATCCAATATTGAAGTTCTAAACCAGAACCACAATAGATAAGGTCAATGATCTTCTCAATTTTCACTCTCAGCAGGACAATTACTGAGCATGAAAGATACATCACCTACTCATTGACTAAAGTAACAGAGTAGAAAGATGATTTCCTGTGCGGAAATTGTCTGTGAGTTAAACTCTCCCCTTCGCCCACTCTTATCTAGCAAAGCTATCAAAAAGAAAGACCAGTTCATTAGAATGGAGAAACCTTCAGGTTTGATGCACCCTAAGTCCCCACCCCATACTCTTGGATTAGGTCACACTATGACAGACTTTACTGTTTGTCAGTCATGCTACTGCTTTCTGAGTGAAAACAATGACAGGACAGCATAGGTGCAATACTCTAGTTCTTTAATTCCTCAAGTTAGGAGAGGTACAGACCTGGTCTTACTCCAAGCTGCAATAAATGATTTGTACATTTGGCTTATTATAAATATATAACTATATAGTTTGTTAATTATGCTGATTTGATCAAAATCAACAAGGAAAGTGATTCACTAACTCATTTACTGCATCCCAGAAAAGCTTAAACAAGCATATTTGAATGTACACATTAATGAAAAATAAAATGGTGCTTTCTTTAACTTTTTAAAAACTTTATTTTGAACTTGAACTTCTTCAGGGGTAGTATGTGCTCTGTCATAGCTCAAGGTCATCTCAATGACTCCTTTCTATTTCATCTATACCAGCTCTTCTTTGGTCACAAAGGACTACTTTACTACATGCCTAAAATAAGCTTGCAATGAATGGTCTTATATATCATAAAAGCAATATTTTATTTCTCTATCTCTAAAAAAATCAGCTAAATATTTTCAGGCAAATTGTAGATATATATTTTAAATATTTCTAAGTAAGGAATTCCAGCCTGGAAAATTGTGACCTCATATAACAGAAACTTAATAAGTACAGAATGAGGAACTGAGCTCATTTATTGCTAACAAACTTCAACATCAGGAAATGTTTACCATTGTGAACTTACTCTTATTTTATTTACTCTTATTATGAACTCAGTAAATATAGAGAACATCATTCTCTGTACATCTGCTTTATACATGAAGATTGTGTAAAAAGTTCTTCATGATCCTCAGTCTCACTTGGTCTTTCCTTCTCAGTCTAAATAATATATGTCAATTTTTTTCTTTTTATTCTTTTTTCCTAGTCTTCACTGAGTTTCTTCACTTAGGAGTAGAAACGCATAAGTCAGGGAACTGTGAACACAACATTCCTTAATTATGTAAAAAGTAGTGAGAAAACAGCAACGGTGTACGGAGATACCATTACTAATACATAATAACTAATGGAAATTTTCAAAAGAACTGCTAGCATCTGAATAATTTTATAATATCAGTTTTTTTTGTAAGACACAGAAGAAAAGATGCTCAATGAGGGAAAAATTTTGTACTTAGCCTTTATTTTTTTAAATACTTGTGTTCCAGTTTCACATTCCTTAAGACTAAAACTTTTTGTTTCTGTTTAAAACCTGCTAGTGGGTTCACTCTGTAAACTTGCAAATGCCTTGGAGTCTTGATAGGAGCAGATTCTTCTCTAAAATAAGAGAAAATTTTAAAAAATCATAAATTCTTAAGTGACTCAGAAAAAAAGTCTTGAATTCCATTCACAGAAGTTAAATATAAAAAAAATCAGGTTTATAGTATCATTTGAATGAGAGGTACACACTAAGTTTTCAATTGTGAAAACTTTTGCCTGACATTCATGTCCCATATAATAAGCAAGAAGACCATCTTAAGTGAGTCTATGTCATAAAGCAGTGAATTCAAGAGAAAAGATTTTCCTCTGGGAAACAAAATAAATTATTGATACTTCCAAAATAGTTCCAAAGTTCATACAGAAGACTGGGCAGTTACAACTGGTTTGTCCCTGCTTTCAAGAAAGTATGGCACCAGTACATTAGAACTTCACTAGACATCATCTCAAATACTAAAGCTGAGCAAACTTTAATGGGATTATCTCATGTCTAAATGTTTTATTTGAATCAAATGTAGTAGGCATAGCAATCTCATATCCCTTCCAAACATGTAAAGATTTCTTGCTTTAAAACTTAGAAAGATTGTCCAAAAAACCAGTCATCATTATTATGAAATGCAAATAATAGAATTCAGTTGATTACCTCAACCTAAGTACTTTGATAGTATTCCATTAAACCAAACTGTATGTATCAATCCCAATTTTAATTTATGCCTACAGTAATCTGATTTGAAGAGTCATGCATACTCCACCAAAGTTTTGAGAAATGGAGAGAGTCTCAAACCAATACCGTCATGAGTGAGAGGCAGAATGGGGAACTAATTCTCTGCAAAGCATGTTTTCTATAGAGAACACACTTATTCTCATTAATCAAATGGCAACCAAGAAACCTAAGATTATCTCTACTATCCTGTTGCCCCATCATTAGTGTGCCAGCTGTCATTAAGAAGTCATTTCTTCCTTCTGGGATGCATTTTATTTTATTTGTTTAGATTTCCTTCAAGAGCCTTTATTTTCTTTGGCTTTATGGTAGGTAATAATCTCAAGGTGATCTTTTAAAATTTATTTTTAGTATTTTCAAAATACCATTATTCTACATCCTTGATAGTATTTTGATAGTATGAAATTCTCTCTGCAAGTGTAGTCACCATAGCTCTCCTTCCACTAAAGCACCCATAGTCCTCCATTATAGTCCACAGTGTTGATTTTGAGAAGCTTGTCTTGTGGAGAAAAAATGAGTTATACTGTTGAGAATATATGATCATACTGTAATCTTAGATGCATTCTTTGATATTCTACAAAACAGCCCTTCAATATATATTCCAAGGTATGCACCAGTGCATAAAAAGTAATATAGGCTGAGGCCCACCAAATTAATTTCAAAGTTAAAATCATAATCATGTTTCAGGTCATAAACTGAGGACCAGTTGTGCTTAGGAAAACATTTGTTTTCTATGGAAAGACCATCCTTAGCAGAGTACTTGCACTACACTTACATCACACATTTTCAAATATTTCTTTAGTTATACCAAAATGTCTGTCTTGTCTTTTTTTTTTGTTTTACAAATTAAGATATAGATCATCAAGTAATACTAATAGTAAATTCAAAACTGTTTTCTTTTATCTTTTCTCTCATATTTTAGTTGTCTCCTAAATTTTCAATTAGTAATTTACTATATGTCACTCATTTTACCTATGTGTATATATGTCACATATGTGAGCTCTTGTTTAATAAAATGAGAATGTTTACTAAACATGAGAATTTTATTAGAATTTGTGATAATTTTCTCAACATGGAAACTTGATTAAGAGCACCAAGCATTCTTTCAGTAATGCTATTAAAACTTAATTTCTATTGTCCGTAATATTATCTTACATTTAGCACTAATATTGGATGCAGCATTACTGTCATAGATTTCTGATGGGTCTGTTGAACTCACTTGTTCAACAGCATAAAAGACAGACATAATCCCGGCTACCAGTTCTTCCTGTGACAACTTGATCACAGTGCTAGCAAAGAAATGTATCTTGGGGTAACATCTTTCAAATATTCATTCAACTTCCTTTCTTTACAGAGGTCTTAAGGCATACAGTTAAGAGAAACAGAGTGAGTGTGAGCTCCATTAAAAAAAAACTGTGTAGGAGAGAGAAGAAAATGAACATTTATAATATTTGATACTAATCTCTTTTAATAGGATTTTCTGGAATTTCTTGCTCATCATTTACTTTTTTTTTCCCATAAGTATTCTCTCATTTCAGTGTAGAACCTGAATATGAAGAGAAAAACTCAGAGAAATTGTACCACTCAAGCAGTTATTTCTGATCTTCTAGTAACACTAAAAACTGAGAGGAATTTCCCTAATGTCTCCTTTTTAGCCACACCAAGGATGTCCTCTTCTTCTCACAGTCTGCATTCGTATTTCACCCAGCTTGACAAATCCTAATTAATGAGTTACCAGAAAAGCCTGTCCGCTAAGGGAGTAAAGCATCAATTTAATATGCCTGATTTCAAAATCCACCTTTACACTAAATTAGCAATTATTTAAATGTTCTTGCTTCAGTTTCAAATTCTGTGGTATACCCACCATACACCCAGACACATTTGAAGATGACCCAGAAGGTCAGAATAAGGATCACATGAGCTAATTTAGAACATTTTCTGGCATTAGAAGATACTCAAAATTTGTTGACTGGCAACTGGCAACAACTTAACATTTTAATGAATAAACAAATGTTTATGCATATACCTGCCGAAACTAAATGCTCATTTGTTTTTGCACTGTTTTAATCATTATTTTATGGGATAGGACAAAGCAAAACTGCCACTCTTCTTAGCCAACACTTTCTTGGGCAGGGGCTTCGTTGCATACATCAAAAATTCCAGAGTTTCAGAGCGGATGTCATCTTTTGAGGAAGAATGTTAAACGGTTCAAAGGTAATTTCTTTAAAAATCAATTGCATAATGATCAATTTTCCTTATAATACATGCACCTAAAATGTTCATTTATACTCAAAGACAACTTTTCAAACTGTATTAAAACAGTATTAGGTTAGAGGTATTTTTGCATACTCCCATTGTAAATATTTGCCTACATTTGAATATGATCTAAGACATTTCACCCAATTATGACTAAATGTTTAAAGGACTACAAAATTGAATACTAACCCAGAAAAATATTAGATTGGCATCTTATTATATGTGAAATATTAGATCTATGTCAGAGTTTTATTAGGAAATTATTACTCAAATTGTTATTTTATAGAATTTGGACATTAGGAGACTTGGTTCTAGGTGAACCAATACAAAGCTCTAGGAAGAAAACAGGTCTGAAAAGAGTGGCAAAAGTTCATGCTCATGTATCATTACTACTTTCTCTGTGACCAGGTTGAGCTTAGCTGCTATCTGCTACCGTAGAGTTAACCTAAAAGTTGTCAACTCTAGATTCATGACAGATTTCCAGTCCTGGAACCTGCTAGCCCAACTTGGTTCATCTTCCAACAAAACAGTAAGTCTATATTCCACCGGCTTGACATGAGTGCAGCTATCCATTTTGCACTATGTACTCAAATGGTAGAAATTGTGTAAATATCATAAAGCTTCTTTCATCTTACTTGCTTTGATAATTTAGATTTCATAACATCCATTTTGTCTGAGATTAGCTGTTTTCCTCATCAGTTCTTGAGAAAATAGGAAAAATGGAGACAAAGGTAAGGAGAGTTTACTTAATTAAAAATAAGGGAGAAAATTAAAAAGATGTGGGAACCCAAACCCATAATGTATGTATATAAAGGTATCCTAATATGTATAAATATGAACTTATGCTACCCCTCCTAAATTGGTGATCAAAACACAAATCTTCCTTTGAAATCAGTTTTATTTTCACTTCATCTGCTTATATGGAGATGTCAGTTCTCTGCCATTGACATTTCATAATACTGCAAAGGCAAAACAATTTCATTTGAGTGAAAGGTTTCCGTTTTACTGAACTCAGGGGACAATATAGAATATGCTTGCTTCCCAAAGTTTGTTTAAAGTTCTACCTGCCTCTATAATGATGCAAGTGTGTCCGTCACATCATGTAGTAACTAGCAGTGTGGAAACTGACATCTGCCCACCAATAATGGTGGTCATACCTCACTGCTGTTCCAACTGCTCACAGTCTGGTTCAGCCTGCCACCCTGAGCTCCAGCCAGCTGTCAAAATGGTCACAGCTGCCATTTTATTTACTGTCATAAGCTTTCTTGGCATTGTAGGTCCAGGCACTGCTGAGATGGTGCCTGTTATTGGCTGCAAAAGGCACAAGGATGAAAAACTCAAAGGAACCCTGGAAAGGTGCAACATGTTCAAACCACCTGACAATGGAACCAGCCGGCACTGAAATCTCTGAGGTTGTTCTTCGTTGACTGATAAGCTTGGACAAGGCACAGTGGGTCCCCCAGAACTCCTGTTCAAAGCTGTTTTAATTGAATGTGTCACTGACAAGGGAAAATCACTAGAACTGTGACATCAATTCCGAAGGAAACAATTGTTTTAAAGTAATTGGTCTGAACAGAAAGGCTGTCAGCTATTGAGGAAAAGATGCATGTATTCTATGAGAAGAGACAGAAGAAAATACCCCTGTAATTGCCATAGCTAAACTCTTGAACTTTCCCTTTACTTTCTGTGAAACAAGTTCTTTCAAAGCCTCTGATTTGAATAAACCTTGCAATGTTATAAGGACACCAGTTTCCTTATCATGTTTTTTATATACTTAAGAGGTACATTCTCAGTTTGTTTATATTACCCAGAAACAACAATTTTCAATAGATTTAACAGGAAAAAAGTAAAAGGGTTAGTTTCTTTCTGAACTTCTTTGTAGGTCTCATGGCTAGCAAATCCTGATACAGGCAATACAATTATACAATGTAAAACAGAAGACCAGATACATCAGCAAGTTAACTTGAATTAAGCCAAATTTCCTCAGTAAGTGTATGGTCCTTCAGAAATGCATCTGAGTCTGCAAAAGCCAAAAACATCTAAGCAAGTTGTAATTAATTATCTAATGCAATCTAATACATCTAAACTATAAAATTCACATGTGGGAGAGAAGAAACGATGTTTTCTAACCCACAATCATTGCACACACTCTACAATCATGTCTCATTATAATGACAGAGAACCATCATTGTTATAATTATCTCACAGAATATTTTCACATATTATTTCTATTAAACCTCATAGTATTTGGAGATATATATATCTCACAGATACATATCTTTATGTATATATGATTAATTATCTTAATATTAATATCCATATATTAATTGTGTATATGATTAAGATAATACACAGGAGGAAGGAAGCCCACCTCTATGCCATGTGGTAGATATCAATATAAAAACAATAATTTTGAGTCCAAGTCAACATATTTCTAACATATCACAGTGATGACTGATGGTAACCTCTTATTCTTCTATAATGAATATATTCCTCCTGTAAAATTATATCTAATCTCAAATGAAAACTAAAATTTGTAAATAGAGGGATAGGGGATTTAGTATGAGTCATTAAAACCACTCTGTGGTAAAACATCTTTCTTCTTAGTAATATTAAAATTCTTAAATTCCAGATCCTGACACTGATACATCTATGAACTTGGGAAAGCTAATTCTCTTGGTTTCAGTTCCTTTTAACAAAACATTCTTTCATTCAAGCATTTGTACATATATTTTCAAAGTATAAACCTTTTTGAATATAATAGGAACAAGCCAAATCAAATTTCTATTTAGTTTAGCAGAAAAGATAATCAGTTAAATTTTATGATAGATGATATATGATATAGATAGATAGATAGAATAGCAATAATTTCCATTAAAAAGATCACACAATTAGAGGATGAAAAAAAATCAAGGAAACTTTTATTAGTTATGTAAAATTGTAAAGGCAAGCAGCTTCAGAAGATGATTTTTTAAATTTTTTTAACTGAGATAATATTGGGGTACTCCCATCATGTATTAACACCATAGTGCACTGACCACAAATTCAATTATATTTTAACACCAAATATTATTGTGCTTTTTTTCAATCTTTGTTCCTGCCTCTCCCCCAAACCTTCCTCCCTTGGTGTTTCAGTTTTGTTGTCAATTATCAAGTGTTAGTTTGTTAGCTGTCTTTATTTGACTATTAATATAGTCATCACTTTATATTCCACATATTTCTTATCTTTTTCCTTCTTTGACCTATCTCACTTATCTCATTTTAGCCCTTCTGGTTTCATCTAGGTCGCCACAAAATATTCTGAGTATATCTTTTGTAATAACTGAGTAGCATTCTATTGTGTATATATACAACATCTTCTTGATCCACTCATCCGATTTGGGGCATATAGCTTGTTTCCATAGTTTAGCTATAGTAAATAGTGCTTCAATAAATATGGGAGTATATATTTCCTTTGAAAACTCATTCAAGAGTTTTCAAAATTTTTGGTAGATGCTTAAGAGTGGAATTGCTTGGTCAAATAACAGATGCATGTTAAACATTTTGAGACACTCTCATAAGGGCTTGCCAGTTTGCATTCCCACTAGCAGTGTAGAGATTTCCCTTTTCTCCACATCCTTACCAACAACTGTTATTTCTGGTGTTTTCTATACAGGTCATTCTCACAAGTGTGAGATGGTATCCTGTTGTAGTATTGATCTGCATCACTAATAATAAGTGTTTGTGAACATTTTTTTTTCTTTTCATGTGCTTTGCTGACCAGTTGAAAGTCTTCTTTGTAGAAATTTTTGAACAGAGATCTGTTATGTAGAGAATTCTGTGAAAATACTTCCATGCTGGGGGAGGAACATGTACTAAACCTTGAAGCAGAAGCAAGTGTGTTCATGGAAAAACAGAGGTCTGCCTAGAGAAGATTAAGAAAAATGCAAGAAACTCTAACTATTAGCTCAGAAAGATAATCAGTGGTTGATTCTGGTAGAGTTTGGTAGTCTTCATATAAATACATTTTATTTAGGTTCACGTGTGATAGAAACCTTTGACATCAGTTTATCATGAGAGATGTTACTGTACCTAGTGTAAAAAGGCTGTAGGGGAACAAAGCAAGAACAAGGGAACTATTTAGGAGTCATTCTGTAATAATCCTGGAGACTAATGATCAAATGATCAGAGCTTGACTGAGACTGTTGCCATAGAGGTGGTGAATAATGTTCATATTCTTTACAGATGTATTGGACCTAGATGTGGTAGCGAATGCTTAATCAAATGTGGTAGAATTTGGCCTAAGCTATTGAATGAAAAATAATCCAGTTCCTAGGCTGGAACATTAGGGGTGAGCAAATTATAGGGGAATAGAATGTACCCCCCATTGATTTCATGCAAAAATAGTTATAAAGCATGACTTTTAATAAACTTTAATGTGAATTAGTTATTATTATGATCAATACCATTATCATTACTAATCAAAATCCATTAAATTATATTTCTTGAAGCTCTGAAATGCACATTTTCTTCTTAAAACTCACAGTTACATCTTGGTCCAAGCCCTCATTACCTTCCACTTGTATATTTGTGATAGAGTTCTGAGTTTCTTGTCTCCAGTCTAGATTACATTTTATGTATTTTATTCACTTCGGTCATAATAATTTTACTAATATGTAAATTGAATGTTTCTTCTTAGCTTAAATACTCCAGTGCTGAATGGAATTACAACTCCTTCAAACATAGTCCCTAACTACTCTCCATATTACTCTTCTGTTATTTTTAGGCCAATAATATCAAAATATTTGTGGTTTCCCTAAGTTCCTGAAGGCTTTCCATTCTTCTCATCTTGTTTGTCTTTTAGTTTTATGATCTTGTACTATGCTATCCTTTTGTTACATTTAATTAATAATTACCTTTTCCATTGAGGTATTTTGTAAATTGTCCCTAAAAGAGAAGTATGGAAACACCATCTTGTGTCTTATACATGTGTATTACTCTAAACAGCATAATTCTTTCTTATACACAGGAACAGTAGCATGTATGTGTATGTTTGTTTCCCTACACAACTGTGAAATCTCTGTACACAAACTGTGATATCGTTTTTTAAACCTTTGAATGAATATATGTGGGCATAAGTTCCATATTTACATCCATCTTGTATTTAATTTTTCCATTAAAATCACTTATTAATTACTATTATTGTCAGCAGCATCATTGTCATTAGCACAAAACAAAATTCACTAATAAAAGAAAACAAAGTAATACCCCAAAGGCATGTGTCTTGTTCACAGTGAGTCAATACCATCATTTTCATATATAAGGAACAGCACCCTGAGGATAAAGATCATAGTACAGTTTGATAATCAATTCAGCTAACATTATTGAACACCTAGGACAATACTTTCAAGTTTATGGTCTAGTAGGTTTTGAAGAACGCCAAGAACACAAGTCCACATGAGATTAGGGATGTAATGCATCAGGTTTGAAATGTTGAAAGAGAGGGGCATCATGAGACTAATGTCACATTCAGTTGTGGTGGCAGCTGAGCTGGGCTTTGAGGTACAAGAAGATTTTGGCAGCCTGGCATATGCAGGAGTAGAGAGTGTGTGGACCAAAACAGGGTCATGGAAAAATTTGAGATGTGTTTAAAGAGATAAAAGTCCAGGTTGGCTAGCACACAGGATCTATGTCAGTGAGAAAGGTATAATGAAATGCTGAAGGGCATATGGAACCATACTTTGCATGGCTCCAAATGACAGGGTAAGATTTCTGATCTCTAACTTATATCATAGGAATTATATCCACAGCAATAAAATAAACAATCATTTATGAGGAGATATGATCATTTTACTACCAGGTTTCTTAGGGAAATTCAAGTGGTTTCTAGGTATATTATTGCCTTACTATCAAAAATGTCCCAGTACATAACACCAAGCAACCTGTAGTAATTTTTTTCTATTTTGCATGCAACTAACTCTCTTTCCTCAAAATCTATTCTTTTCATCTATCCAGAGACTACATCTCTTTCCACTTCCACCTCCAGCGCAGCAGTTCTTCTTATTAGTTGAGCTGAGTCTATTTCAAGATGTTCAGTACAACTGACCCTCTAAAATTAGGACCCACACAGCCATGAGAGGTGAGAATGGGGGTAGTGGCAGTAGTAGTAGCGAATGTCACAGAAATGTAGCCATTGGAGAAGGTCTATGGAATCCCCAACAGTCAAGCCTGGGTCTTTGAAACTGCATTTCCTGGGCTTACACTTAGTTTGGGTCTGGAGGACAATGGGGGGTTCCCAGAATTCGCAGTTCCTAATCGAGGTCATTTCTCACTCTTTTTATTGTCAAGGAATTTCCTGCGAGAAATAACATTTCAGCCCAGTTCTAATTTCTTTAAAGACTTCCTGAGTCTGAGTCTGTTGAAGCTGTGGACAGGGGTGCTGTCTCTAAACTGGTGACTGGAGCTTCCCCTGTACACTGACAGTACAAAGATGCCAAAAAATGAGCCAAAGAAGTGAGCTATTTAGACTAACCTAGGAAGGTTTAGAAGAACAAGGTGGCTATGACCATACTTCCTGCAGCTAGTCTTTCTACTCTTTTCTGGAGACCTCCTTTGCAGGAAGTCATGGATAGCAGTAGTGAGGCCCCATGTCACGCTGGACCTTAGGATGACCAGGGAGCCACTGCAGTGATCAGGAATATTTTTTGACCCTGAGTGTCCCATACATACTGGACTGAGGCCCATAGGCTTGGCATATCCTACCAACCAACATGGGACTGCACGTTGGTCACAAGCCAGATCAGCAGACAGACAGGTGATTGATCCTTTGACAACCCAGACACCAAGGCAAGAACCCAATGAGCCAGGCCTTGCTTTGCCAAGCCCTCTTGGATGGGGTCCATAAAGGAGAAATACAGAGCATTCCCCAGGCTGTTCCTGACAAGCACAGGCCAGAAACCACTATAGAAACCCAGCAACAACCACCCTCAAAACCTGTAAGTGTTGAATTCCTTGAGAATGCTAAAGGTGCTGGGAAAGCTAACTTGTTTGCAACCATTCTGGAGAACGTTCTGCATCCTCTCAAAGGGTTCTTGTGCCACGGCCTCCACCACACCAGACGTGAGCCCAGCAGCCCATCAGCGCCCAAGGGAGTGTGGTCTGACAAGGGAGAGCACACACAGCAAGCTATCTTAAGTTCCAAACAGTAAAGTCCCTTGCAGTGTTTGTGAGAGAAGTTGTATGTAGATTCCCCGGAAGAAGTATTGGGGGCCTTCACGGCAAAGATGTTGCATAGCCTCTGACATTGCGACAGGGTGGATCTGTTGCCCGAACACAACCTTATAGACAGGTAAGGTCAGGATAGTAGATACAAAGTTGGAGATGGCTCCAAGGGCACAGACCTGGGTGTGTCAGCTGTTCTTTCCTGGAGCTTCTAACTTGTGTCCTGTGCAGAAGCTCCTTCCCGGGAAGGTAGTTCTGATCCTCCATGCTGAAGACAAAAGGATAATGCACGTCTACAGAGTCCGCACATCCGTCCTGTACTTGACAAGAAGAAATCGGTTCCCACACCTGTGTGCGGCAGCTCTCAGCCAGCAGGCTCTATTTCATTTTTTTTAATGTGGCGTACTTGACTTGAAAGGAGGTTTCTCTTCATCACTTCTTGAGTTCACAACTCAGCTATGAATAGTAGAGTATTGAAGCTCCTTCTGTTCTTTGTTCCTTGAGATCCTAGATGTTTAAGATGTAGTTTACGGTTTTACTGGTCTTCTTTCATTTACTATGACTCTTTCAATGACAAAATGGCCATTAACAATAGTGACTCATGCCTAATTTAAAATCAATTATAAAAATAAAATAAGAGTGTGGAAATAACATATGTCTTTGCTTCCAGTAGCTGCTGCACTTTACCTTAACTTTTTACATAGTGTGTTCATCCCTTTCTCTTATTATTACCCCAAATTATTGTTACGGAGCTACTGCCTTATTTGCAGATATTTCAAGGTTTTGTTCTTTGTTTTGTTTTTTGCCATAGAGCTTATAAATTGCAGCTATTTTGAATATTCTATCCTGTTTTGGAAACTATAGTCCTCACATGAAATTAATGAGTCATTTCTTCCTTGAAGTCTTCCATCATTCACACTGATTTTGATGGTGTTCTTTTCAGAGGTTATAATATTTTTACAAGTACCATTGATTTCTAAATACGCATGGCCTCATATTACTTTAGTGCTATTTTAATTGTGTATTTATTGTTTAAACAATTAATTTTTCATGCCCTAATAGAATATCCTGTCATGCATTCCTTTTGCATCTCTTAAAATGACTCTGACCTCAGTACAAGTGTTCAATAAGAGATGTTGAATTGATAAGAAAAATTTATAAAATGAACTGTGCAAATTCAAAAATATAATCATTTCAAATTTATATTAATGGACCTCATGATCTTGTATTATCTCAGATGTCTCTGAGGATCTCAAGGCAAATAGCAAATTTTTATATTTCTTTTTAAGTACAACCATCTGTAAGGAAATTAATTTTAAAATTTGATCATTTGTAGTCATTTTCAATTTTTTGTTTAAAGTTTTCTTGCCTTCCTCTTTCCCCCATTCTTTTCTTTTCTAACTTCTTCCTTCCAAATGAAGCAAATTTTTATCTTTTATTATTTATTTATTTATTAAATTATTTATTTTTATATGTATTTCACATAATTGTGATCCTTGGGGTCACCCTACCACCTCCCCTCCCTGGCCACTCCAGCTGATCCCCTCCCACAGTTGTGTACTTTCATTTGGTTGTCCATATATTAGTGTGACCATTTGGTTTTTGTCTTTTTCCTTCTGACTTGTTTCTGCCAGTATGATTTCTTCAAGATACATCCATGTTACCAGAAAATTGTCATTTTTTATTGATATGTAATATTCCGTTGTATATATATATACCACATCTTTTTCATCCAGTCATCTGTCTTGGGGCATATGGGTTGTTTCCAGGACCTTGCAATTATAAATAGTGCTGCAATAAACATCCAAGTACAGGTGTCCCTTTATACCCACATTGAGGTCTCTTTTGGGTAGATTCCCAGAAGAGCTACTGCTGGTAGCTCCATTTTCATTAGTTTGAGGGCCCTTCACACTGCTTTCCATAGTGGCTGGACCAGTTTACATTCCCACCAGCAGTGTAAAAGTGTACCTTTCTCTCCACATCCATGCCAGCACTTGTTGTTGTATGTTTTTTAAATATGGGCCATTTTTATTGGTGTAAGGTAGTATCTCATTGTGGTTTTGATTTGCATTTCCCCTACTGCTAATGACATTGAACATTTTTTCATGTGTCTGATAGCCATTTGGACTTCCTCTTTGGAGAAGTGTCTTTTTAGATATTCTCCCCATTTTTCAACTGGGTTCTTTGCTCTGTTTTAGTTAAGTTGTATGACTTCTTTGTGTATCTTTGTTATCAGACCCTTATCACTTATATGGAGGGCAAAAATTTTTTCCCACTTGGTTGGGATTCTTTTTGTTTTTTCTTTTATCTCTTTTGCTGTACAAAAGCTTTTTAGTTTGATGTAGTCCCAGCTGTTTATGTTTTCCTTCATATTTTTGCCATCTATGAATGTGGCCAAAAATGGGCTTCTAAATTGTAACTCATGAAAGGTTTTGCCCAGGTTTCCCTCTATGTATTTAATGGTTTCAGGTCTTATGCCTAAGCTTTTTTTATCCATCTTGAGTTGGTTTTTGTACATGGTGTGAGGAGTTTCTTGGTTCATTTTTTTGCATGTCTTGTTCCAGTTTTCCCAGCACCATTTATTGAAAAGGCTGTTCTTGTTACAATGTAAGTTTTTCACTCCTTTGTCAAAGATTAGTTGACTATATATGTGTGGCTTTAATTCAGCAGATTCAGCTCTGATCCATTAGTCTCATTGTTTTTATACCAGTACTAAGCTGTTTTAATTACTATGGCTTTGTAGTACAGTTTGAAATCTGGAATAGTAATTCTTCCATTCTCTCTTTTCTGGTCAGGAGATTATTCGATAATTGAGGTCTTTTGTTATTCCATATGAATTTTTGTAATTTTTGTTCTATATCTTTGAAGAATGTTGTTGGAAACTTTATAGGGATTGTGTTGAATTTGTAGATTGCTTTTGGTAGGATGGCCATTTTGATGATGTTAATTCTTCCAATCCATGAGCAGGGAATGTCTTTCCATATCCTTATGTCTTCTTCTATCTCCTTTAGCAGAGTTTTGAAGTTTTCTTTATATAGATCTTTCATGTGCCTTGTTAGGTTTATCCTTAGGTATTTTTTTTTCCATGCTATAGTAAATGGGATTTTTAAAAATTTCTTCTTCTTCTGTTTGGCTTTTTGTGTATAGGAAAGTTTCTGTCTTCTGTGTGTTGATTTTGTAACCAGCTACTTTTCTGAACTGGTTTATTATTTCAAGAAGTTTTTCTGTGGATTTTTTTGGGTTCTCTACATAAAGAATCATATCATCTGCATATAATGAGAGCTTCAGTTCTTCTTTCCCTATTTGTACTCCTTTTATGTCTTTCTTTTGTCTTATTGCCCTTGCTAGAACTTCCAGTACAATGTTGAAAGTAGTGGAGAGAGTGGGCATCCTTGCCTGGTTCCAGATCTTACTTGGAATGATTTTAGTTTTTCCCAATTTAAAATGATGTTTGCTGTAGGTTTGTTATAGATGGCTTTTATTGTGTTGAGATATGTTCCTTTTATCCCCAACTTTTCAAGAGCTTTTATCATAAATAGATGTTGAACTTTATCAAATGCTTTCTCTGCATCTTTTGATATGACCATACGGTTTTTGGTTTTCTCTTTGTTGATGCGGTGGATTATATTAATTGATTTTCAAATGTTGAACCATCCCTGTATCCCTGGGATAAATCCCACTTGGTCATGGTGAATAATGCTTTTATGTATCATTGAATTCAGTTTGCCAAGATTTTATTTAAAATTTTTGTGTCTGTGTTCATTAGGGAAATTGGTCTATAGTTTTCTTTCTTTGTGCTGTCTTTATTTGGTTTTGATATGAGAGTGATGTTGATGTTTGCTTCATAGAATGTGTTTGGCAGTTTTCCATCTTTCTCAATTTTTTGGAAAAGTTTTAGTAGCACTGGCATTATTTCCTCTTTGAATGTTTGGTAGAATTCATTTGTGAAACCATCTGGTCCTGGGCTTTTGTTTTTAGGTAGTGTTTTGATGACTGCTTCAATCTCACTGCTAGTGATTGGTTTGTTTAAGTTCTCTACTTCTTTGTTAAGTTTTGGTTGGTTATATCTTTCTAGGAATCTGTCCATCTCATCCCATTTGTTGTGTTTGTTTGCATATAGGTGTTCATAGTAGTCTCTGACTATCCTTTGGATTTCTGATGTGTCTGTTATAATTTCTCTTCTTTCATTTGTAATTCTGCTTGAGTGTTCTCTCTTCTTTGTGAGGTTTTGCAAGGGGTTTATCAATTTTATTTATTTATTCAAAGAACCAATGTTTTTTAAATTTTCTCAATACTCTTTTTTGCTATCTAGTTTGTTTATTTCTGCTTTTATTTTTATTAGTTCTTGTCTGCTGCTGGATTTTGGTTTTTTTTTGTTGTTCTTTTTCTAGTTCAACTTGGGAGATTAGGTCATTTCTTTGGTTGTTTTCTTGCTTTTTGATATGAGCCTGTATTGCTATGAACCTTCCTATTAAAAATGCTTTTGCTGAGTCCCAGACATTTTGGAATGCTGTGTTTTCTTTGTCATTTGTTTCAAAGAAGGTTTTAATTTCTTCCTTAATTTCCTCAGTTACCCAGTCTCCATTTAGAAATATGTTATTCAGCCTCCATGTGTTGGGCATTCTTCTTGCTTTCTTTTCATTGTTGATTTCTAGTCTGATGCCTTTATGATCCGAGAAAAAATTTGGTACTATTTTAACTTTTGTATATATGTTAATATTTGCCTTATGTTCTAATATGTGGTCGAATTTTGAGAATGATCCATGTGCATTTGAGAAGAATGTGTATTCCTTTCCTTGGGGATGCAGTGTCCTATAGATATCTGTTAGGTTCATATGGTCTAGTTCTTCATAGAGGGCTTTTGTGTCGTTGTCTAGTTTTTGTCTTGTTGATCAATCCTTTGCTGAGAGTGGTATGTTGAAATCACCTACCACATATGCATTTTTGCCGATGTCAGTTTTCAGTGCTGTTAGTGGTTGTTTGATGAATTTTGGTGCTCCCTCATTTGGTGAGTATATGTTAATAATTGATATGTCTTTGTTATGTATTGACCCTTTTACCAATATATAGTATCCTTCTTTATCCCTTATCACCTTTTTTAGCTTAAAGTCTACTTTATCTGCTATTAGTATGGCTACTCCTGCTTTCTTCTGGGAGCCATTTGCTTGCAGAACTTTTTTCCAGCCCTTTACTTTTAGTCTGTGCTTATCTTTTGTGCTTAGGTGTGTTTCATGCAGGCAGCAGAATGTTGGGTTTTGTTTTTTGATCCATTCTGCTACTCTGTGTCTTTTATTGTTGAATTTAGACCGTTGACATTTAGGGTTATGATTGATACTTTCTGTTCTGGTGTTGATTTTCGGAGGGTCCTTTGGAGGTTATGGTTTCCTTCTTTTTTTCTGTTACTGATATTTGAGATTCTGAAGTCGGTTTTTTGGTTGTCATTTTGAGGTTCTGATTAGCTTCCTTGTTTTGGTCTGCTTAATCTTCTGTTGGTTTTAATCTGAGGGCTTCTTGCAAGATTTCTGGGAGTGGTGGTTTAGTGCTAGCATATTTCTGGAGGTTATGCTTATCTGGGAAGGTTTTTATTTTTCCTTCGTAGAGGAAAGAAAGATTTGCAGGATAGACTAGTCTTGGCTGGCACTTTTTATCTTGGAGTTTTTTGAAGATATGACTCCATGTTCTTGCTTGGAGTGTCTGAAGAGAGAAGTCTGAGGTCAGCCTGATAGGTTTTCCTTTGTATGTTGTCTCTTTTCTCTAGCCAATCTCATTTTTTCCTTATCCTGGACTCTTGGGAGTTTTACAATGATGTGTCTTGCTGTGGTCTTTCTTTCATTGATGTAGTCTGGTGTTCTTTTGGCTTCCTGGATGTCTAATTTAATTTCTCTCTTCAGGATTGGGATATTTTCCTCCATTATTGCTTTAAATAGCCTTTCAGTACCCATATGTCTCTCTTCTTCTTCTGGAACACCCATATATATTTCCTTTCTTCAAGGAATTGGACAGATCTCTGAGTTTTTCTTCTATTTTCTTACATTGTGTTTCTCTGCCTTTCTTCTTCCTCTCGATTTTGGTGTCCTCCAGTGTACTTATTCATTCCTCAACTTTGTCCAGTCTGCTTTTGTAACTTTCCCCTGCATTTTTGAGCTTTTTTGTTGCTTCCTTTAGATCTTGGGTTTCTTTCTGAATGTTGCTCAGGTATTCATTTTATTTCTCAACTCTTCAATTATTTTATCTTTGTTGATGTTTTCTTTCTTGATATTTTGCATTTATTCTTCTAACTTATTCAGTTTGTCATGTTCACTTCTTTTTCTTTATGTTTTCTAATTCTTCCCTTAGCTCTTTGTATGCTTGCAACATGCATAGGTTCAATTCCTTGTCTGAGAGATGACGCATTTCTTCAATATAATATTTGTTGGTTTCTAAAGTTTGTCTTTCCTTTGGTGGTGTATTTGTTTCTGTGGGGTTTGCTGGGGTGTTTGCCTTTTCCTTCCTTCCTGTGCTTTGCTTTCGCACTTCTTCCACATATTGAGCGACTATGGCTCTATAATTGGCTGGCATGTTGATTGGAGTCTTCTGGTAGCTTGTAGTTGAGCCTCTTGGTCAACCCCTCAGTTCTGTGGTACCCTAAGAAGGGTTCTGATAGTAGATGCTATCAGGCTTCTTCTGTGGTTCTTTAAGGAGGAGGAGTATAATATATAACATCATTGTTCTTTTTGTTCTTATTGTTCTTTGTTATTGTTCTTTTTGTTTTTAGTCCTTCTGTTGGGTTGTTTTGTCTGTGCCGGGGCTGCAGCCCTGGCACTTCAGGTCTCTCTCGGGGTCTCTAGGCTGCTGGACGGTGCCTCCACCCCCACCAGGGGTCTGGATTGCAGTCCCTGCTTTCGAGGCTGGTTCGGGTCCCTTCCCTTCTGGCGGCCCAAATGAAGTAAGCTTTTAATAGCCATCAGGTACCAGCACTATAGTCATTTTTGAGTTGGAAAAAGAGATTCCATTTGGAGACAAGAAAATAAATGCAGTTTCTCTTCAATTTTTTTTTTAGTAATAACATGTAAGATAAAACAAGTTGTGTCATCAATCTTTTTTTTTTTCCAAGGATTTTATCTCTGTAAATAACTGGGTAAAAGTTTACTTAGCATCACACAAAAGTCAACATCTTGAGGCACAAAACAAATGAATAAATCTCAAGGTTGGTGATTGTATATGTCCAGATTATAATAATCCTGTGGTACAGAAACTTCCAGAAAAACAAAGAACTACATTCACCAGCATTCAGAGCTCTCATGATCCTGGTGAAATTGGTGTTATCATGGCAAATCCAGTATATTATTTAACTATATTCCATCCTTTTTTCACTACTCAAACAAGCTTTATGGGTGTGATTTGAAAGTAATTTTTCCATTTGACACACATTAAAAAAGTGAAATAAAGAGACATAGTCTTTTTAAAGTATAGTCTTTTTATAGTATCATCTAAGGATATTTTCCTGCACTCATGTAATACCTGATGTACAACTCTTCACTTGACAATTTCACACTGGCTTGGCAGACCCTTCCCATTATTTTTTTTTTCAAGAAATGTTTAAAGGACAAACCAAACTGAAAGGTCATTTTATATGAATTAAAAACGGCCAGCATTGTTTCAAACAACCTGGGAAAATTATCAGATTGTATAGTCCTGCATGCTATTTTGTGTTAGAATATTTACTTGCAATTGGCTAGCATATCATGACAGAGTCCAATTAAAATTATATATGATGGAATACTTTCTTTTCTTGATGTCAATAATGGAGATCCTGCAGATAAAACTTTGATATCTACTCTTGGACATTTTAATTTCCTCACAAATCTATCATCTGAAATTTGCCATCAGGGTATTCAGTTTCTGAGTAGTGATAAAATGGAATAAATCCTAGTACTTCCCATAACATTGCAAATAAAAAGACAATCTTTATAGATATTATTGTGAGTCTTTATTCTTACATTACCTTTATCAGTGTACCAGAATAACATAGAAATTAAATTCAACCATGAATTTGATAAATTCATAAAGAAATGTATAAAGAAATAACATCTTAGACAAACATTTCCAAATCTTTAGGATCTCCCTGGTCACTCAAATTCTCATGAAGTTATTAGAAAGCTCTTAAACATTTTTTGATTCCATAGAAACTAAAACTTTTATTCCCCCACAGAGAAAAGTATTAATTTTTAGAGCATACACTGAAAACGAATGGCGATATTTTGAAGTGGAAAATTACTGAATTCAAAGTCACAAATTTAAACAGCTAAGAGTTTTCTGATTTTGCAATGTCAATTTATCCAATTAAATAAAATGTAGTTTCTTTTAAAATGTACAGAAATACTTAGTATTTTAAGGAATCAAGAGCTTTATATTTGTTACTTGATAGCATGCTACCAAGAACTCAAAGTGGAGGTCAATAAATTAATCTTGTTTATTTAGAAAAAAAGTAGAGTGACAGCAGATGGCTGCCATGTTCCCCTCTGCTCCTAGCCCAAGGGGCGCATAGGAGGGCACAGGCTTGGCCATCCAGCCCCAGTTCCTGTGTGGGGGCAGGGCAGGGACTTGAATCCCACCCGCCGGCAGGTAGCCACCCCACGGCTGTCTGCGTGCCCAGGTCCCTGACTGTCGGGGCTCCCTTGCCAGCAGGGAGCAAAGGAAGTCAAGATTCCTGGGTAAGCCCACTAAGCCAGGTGAGCCCCAGAGGGGGGATGGGGTGAGGGAGGTGGCTTCACATACCAGCGGATAGCTATTCACAGGGCTGCCATCTGCAGCTCTGATTGGCCCAGCCATGTTGCCCTCTGCTCCTAGCCCAAGGGGAGCATGGAAGGGCGCAGGCTCTGCTGTTTGGGCCTGCCCCCATGCAGGGAAATAACGGTGCGCAAGGTGGGGGGAGTAGGGAGCCTTCCATTTTGCTCTTATTCCAGCTAAACTTCAGAGGATCAAGAACATGCACAACACAAACCCCAACATAGAATGGGCAAGGGACCATGCAAAAATCCAGCCCACAATCCTGAGATGGACACAGCAAATGGACAACTGAGAGAACTAGTGCATGTGAGACAAGAGAAACAACGGTAGAGACACAATGTCACCATGAGCACTTATATGCTCACCAGGTAAAGCAGACCCGGGACTTTTTGGAGATGCCTTCAAGGAGAGCAACACACCCTTCTTACACTACGGCAGAGGAGAGGATGACCAACGATGGGTAATTGGCCCCAAATCAAAATTGCAAACTGAGGCAGAGAAGATAATCTTCAAAGGCCATTCACAGATGCCTGTATTCACAGAAAAACTTCTTAACCAACACTGGCTGGGAGCGAGACCCCCCTAAATCTGACACCAGAGCCATGAGAAAAAGCAGCAAAGCAATGGAGATGGGATTGGAGAAGACAGCCTACAGCAAGAAAATATGGACAGATCACAAACGAATATAGACTTAAGACTGTAAACCTACCAGCAAGGCTCCCCTGATTCCAACAACACAGTCCCTCACTCAGTGAAAGGACATTGCCATAGGAAAGAGATTAATGGGCTTAGCACAACTAGTAAACAATGAAGAGTGGGATTTGAGAGAATGGAAGGGGTACCAGAGGGAGGAAAGAGGAGGAGGTGGCCCCAAAAATCACTTAGAGAGGTTGTGATCTAAAGAACAAAATAAAATTAAAAAAAAAAAAAGAGTGAATTAATAGCGCGATAATCTAAAGTACTTTAGAACATTGGTTTAGCTTGTTTTTCAATAGTGCTGAGCTCCTGTGGAAAGATTTAATTATAAATGAGATGGTTGGAATATGAGAGCTGCCAAGAATTTAACAGCACAAAGTAGTATGAATGCTATATTTATGGACAAATTTTGTTCCCCTAAAATTCATGACTTGAAATCCTAAGAACAGCACCTTAAAATGTGACTACATTTGAAGGCCAGAACATTTAAAAATATAATTCAGTTAAAATGAAGCTTTTATGGTGCCACAAATACAATTGGTTTTTTATAAAA
>PVHY01020742.1:0-17288 GCA_004024945.1 Uropsilus gracilis
GAGGAGTGAAGGTGTTTTCTGAGTCGTGGTTCTGACGCTGAAACTCCCGAATGGTGTTTTCCACAAGGACAGAATCACAGTGACCGCATCAATGTGGGTTAAACATGTGGGAAAACCAGCCCCACACGGGGGTCAGGGACCCTGATCAGCTCAGAAGAAGACAGGAGTCTTCACTGGGAAACAGAACCTATGAGCAGCAGCGACGGCGCCTCCCTGACACGACAGACCTGAAACCCCCACCCAGGGAGGCGAGCCCAGCCCTGCTCCTCTCTCCAGGCTGCATGAAGTCTGTGCTGCTGCCCAGATGGGAAAGCACGTAATCTGGACACAGAGTGACCGTGACTGTGCTCAGAATGCAGTTGCCCATGCTGTTCTCCAGCCCTAGTGCCACGCGTGTCTCGGAGGCCTGTGAGCGGAGGCGGGACTTTCCCAGACGAGTCTCTCCCTTGGACCTCCAGGCCCTGGCTGCTGGCAGTCAGTCCCCTTGTTTGGAGGGCTCCTCAGGGCAGTGGCCATGGCCAGAGCCGCACCCGTCAGTTCCCACAAAAGTTCATGTGCAGATGCAAGGAGATGACAACATACCCGCGTGACGATCAGCTCAGAGCAGGAATGTTTGCCTGGCCAGTTCATAAGGCCTGTGTGTAATCACTCATTTCGGGTCCAGATCTGCTCAGCATAGACACGTGATGCTTACAGGAAATAAGCATGTCACCGAGACGTCTTTTATTAGCCCCCAGCTCTGCCCTATTTTCACGAAGGGCACAGACCCCAGGGCAGCTGGGAGGACCTGATCGCTTGATGCCCAGCCCTCACCTGGAGGAACCACCAAGCTCCTTGGGAAAGTGACCGCTGAGTGGACCCTGCCCTCAGGATTCCCTAAAGGCACCTTGTCAACCAGCTCGGGAGTCTTTGCATGCAAGGTACCCACCTCTGATGCAGCCTCGGGGA
Source organism: Uropsilus gracilis (assembly GCA_004024945.1). Classification (NCBI taxonomy): domain Eukaryota; kingdom Metazoa; phylum Chordata; class Mammalia; order Eulipotyphla; family Talpidae; genus Uropsilus; species Uropsilus gracilis. The sequence goes on from PVHY01020742.1 coordinate 949, forward strand.
CACGGGCTGATGACACATTGCAAGGTGGCCTCAGGTGCATGTTCTGGAGGGAACATCCAGGACTGGGGACAAGGCTGCGTGCACCCTGTGAAGAAACGAGGGAATCAGGCCACCACCAGCCACGTGGTCAATGTCAAGATAGGATCAGAGACGCAGCTGCTCTGCGTCCATGTCTGCTGCGGACACCGGCCTTGGGAGCGGCCACTTGGTTGGAAGCAGCATATCCTGTGCCTGAGAATAAAGCTTTGCCTCAGCTCCCAAGAGAGCCTGGTCCCGGCCCCTCAGTCTCTGTTGTCTCCACCAGCTGCTCCCGAAACCGCTCCCCTGGGTCCTCAGGTAAGGCCACGTCCCCCACATGCACCCCTGCGAGACTGGCCTCGACTGGGCAGCAGACAGACTCGTGCACAAAGGGGAGGCAGAGTGGGAGGCGTTTGGAGCCTCAGCTGCCGGCTCTCCTCCATCCCTACTGTCCTACCCACTCAGAATGGAGGGCTGAGCCCCGGCAATGTTGACCCTCTGCTTGCCTGGGGCTCAGAGGGGTCCCAGGGGCTCCTGGACAGTAGGGCTGTGTGGATGGACACTCGGCAGGATGGTGCTGGGGGAAGCTGTGGGTCCATGGGGAGGGGTCACTTGAACCTGATCCTTCCCACTCCCCAATACCCAGGTGTGTAGGGCAGTAACTTTGGGCAGCACGTTCCTGTTCTCAGCCCCTCTCTGCTCCCTGCCGGGCCCCTCCAGTCCACAGAGGTGGGGGCTCCACTCAGCCAGGCCCCGCCTTGTCAGGGGACACAGACTGGAGGACAAGACCCAGGTTCCTGGGGAGACCAGGGACAATGTGGGGACACACAGGAGCTCCCCAAGCTCTCACCCCGCCCTGCAGAGTGGACATTCCGGGGTCACCACAGAAACTGGAAGAAGCCATGCATGGCCAGAGCAGAACCAGCTCTCCAGGGCCCAGCAAGCCCACGGCTGAACAGAACTCGCCGCACAGTCAGGACCGTCCCGTGGAGACTCGGGTCTTGGGCTCCGGCTGCCGTGTGTCCAGGAGGCAGTGGCGTCGTCTCCACAGGAGGCAGCGACTACTGCATGTGGGCAGCTGGGGGCCCCAGTTGGGGTCACTACTCAGCAGCATGTAGGCCCCTTCCTGGGGTGTGACCTGCCCCCTGTGGGCGGGGCCTGAGATCCCATGTTGGGGAGCCCAGCACCACTCTCTGTCTCTTTCCTTAGGGGGTTTGTCAGTCCCGGGAGAGGCTGTGTGGCCAAGGCGCAGGCTCCGCTCCTGGAAAGCAGCCCCAGGACCCCTCATGCCCAGCCCAGCGTCTGTGCCCACAGCAGGGTGTGGCCAGAAGAGCCCCAGGGACCTGCAACGGGTCATCGCCATAGTGGAGCCAGGACGCACAGAGCCTGGGTCAGCCTTTCCCCACAACGACAGGAGGGGACAAGGATGGGGTTGTTGGCCTGCGATTTCCCATGGACTCCAGGGGTGACTCAAAGGGCAGGGGTCCCACAGTCCGGAGGTGACCTTTCTGACCCAGCAGGAAATACATCTGGGCTGAGAAAGACCGGTGACAACCGGGCCAGATCCAAGCTTCCTGTTCTCAGGGGCCTGGGTGCCCACCGACACTCACCAGCTCCTTCCCCGGCACTGAGGACCTGCCTGTGAGGGGTTACAAGCCACAGGTTGAGCGGGTGTGGGGGATCCTGGGTGTGTCAGTACCCGCTCCCCAGGGACGTCAGTGACATGAGCTGTGTCCTCGGACCACCTGGAAGTGCCTGGTCCTGCAGGTCAGCGTCCCCAGGCAGTGGACTCCGGCTGTGTCAGACTCAGGGCCCGACAGGCAGATGTCCGGGGCCTCAGCAGGACTTAGCAAGGGCCCAGGGCATGGTCAGGGGTGGGTCAATTATGGGTAGCAGCGCATGTAGTGTCTGGACCTGAGGAGTCAGCCCACGGCCGGCCAGGAGGGTGACTCGGCTCACCATCCTCAGGACCCAGGCTGTGAACCGGCACCACGCTGCATCCTTGGTCAAGACCACAAGGGCTGCGAGCCCCTCCGATCCCGGGGGTCAGTGGTGAAACTTGGGGGCAGAGCGGGGTTTCCATGTCCTGATGATTGTGGCCGCTGCGGGTAGCTTTGCGGAGCGTCAGTCTGGGCACCTGGGTCCCATCTGGCCTCCAGTTGGTCAGCAACATCTGGAGGATGTGCCTGAGACCGTGGGGGTGAGAGGTGAGTGTGAGCCTGGAATCCATCCCCACAGAGCCCATGGCTGCTGGGCTCAGCACCCAGGGGCGCAGCCACCAGGGGGCGCCCGAGGCCGTGGGTCCTCAGCCCAGGCCTGCAGCTGGGAAGTTTCCCTTCAAGATATTCTGTCACAGACTCAGTCGTGTCCCTTGTGCTGGTGACGGGAGGAGGTTGCTCCACCCTGTGTGGGGACGTTGGAGAGAAAACCCTGTCCATCCAGGGCACAGGACATGTCCCCTCCCCTTGGGTGTAAACGATGCCTGACGTTGTCTCCGCTCCCCCAGAGTCACCAGGTCATTAGTGCTGAAGTCTCTGATGCTGAAGCTCTCCCAGACTTCCCTGCGTGGTGACTTCCAGTTCAGCACAATTGTGATGGGAAGATAACTGACACAACCTCATCATCATGGCTGCACTGACATTCGGCTATTGTGGTGATGGAGGGAAGTGTGCTCACCACTTGGCATCTCCCACAGCTCTAGTTTCGGGCACCTCTAAGGATGGACCTGCAGACCAGGCCCCCAATGGAAGTTCAGAACCCTCCACAGTTCACAGATCCTCTCTCCCCCAAGCACTCTCCATCACTTTCTGGGGGCCTCGGTTTTGCAGTCACATATCAAAAGTTTATTATTTGCTCTGTTGTCTCCATATCCCGCATGGGAGTGAGACCATGCAGCACCTTCCTCCTCTACTGAGTTATCTCACTCAGCAGCATCCTCTCCCGCTACATCTGCGCTGCTGCACATGGCAGGACTTCATCCTTTTTATAGCTGACTAGCACCCACTGTATAAATATACCTCGGTTTTCTGACCCAGTTCTCTGTTCAAGGACAGGGAGGTCATTTCCAAACTGAGCTGTGGAATCAACACAGGACAAATACAGCCACACACACCTCAGCGTTGGCTTCAGTGATATCATTATGGACAGGTGTCTAAGGCAAGAGGAGGAATATAAATAAAAGTGCCTGGTTATATCCAATGAAAGCTTCATTATAAAAGAAACTATGAAAAGTAAAATAACTCTCTCAGATGGAGAAAATATTTGCACAAAACACATCTGACAAAGAGCTGAATCCAAAACATAAAAAAAAAAAAACTTATGAAGAGAAACTCCCAAAAGAGACCTTACTAGGTACATGCACCTGAGATGCTCATAATATCTACAGTGGTTCAACTAACTCTGTCCCGAATAATGCCTCATGCTCACACAGCTATTATGGCTCAAGAGTCCCCAGGATACTTCCTGGACTCCTCTCAGGAGGAGGAAAGCAAGTCAGAACTGCTATAAAATAGGAAACATGCAAATAGGGCCGGCCCCCTGCTCATGAAAACCAGCCAGCCTGACCCCACAGCTCTGCACGGGCGCCCAGCTCACATTCAGTTGTCCACTCAGAGTCAGCACTGAACGTGGACAATCAGCATGGAGACTGGGCTGAGCTGGCTGATCCTTGTGGCTCTTCTGGGAGGTAATTCCTCGGGAACAGGAGACCCCGAGGAGGGGAGGGGACAGGGGGGAGGGAAGCCATGGATGTGAGCCAGGGTCCTGACAGGCTGTGTCTGTGTTTGCAGGTGTCCAGTGTCCAGAGCAGCTGGTGGAGTCTGGGGGAGACTTGGTGCAGCCTGGGGGGTCTCTGAGACTCTCCTGCGCAGCCTCTGGTTTCACCATCAGCAGTTATAACTCCATGAACTGGGTCCGCCAGGCTCCAGGAAAGGGGCTGCAGTGGGTTGCCAGGAGTGATAACAATGGATTCACATTATATGCAGATTCGGTGAAGGGTAGATTCACCATCTCCAGAGACAACGCCAAGAACTCGCTGTATCTGCAGATGAGCAGCCTGAGAGCTGAGGACTCAGCCCTGTATTACTGTATGAGAGACACACAGTTTGGGGAGTGAGTCTGAGCCCAGACACAAACCCTTCAGGCACTGGGGCTTGGTTGGGGCACACATCTGGGGCATTTTCAGGATACCAGGGGCCTGGAGCCTGGGAGCCACAGGAAGCTCAGGCAACAGAGCACAGCCCCTGAGCAGCTGCATGGGTTGGGGGGGTGCAGGGCTTCCTGTGGGCTCCCTCTGCAAGCCCTCAAGCCCCAGGGCTCCTGGCTCTGCTCTGAGGGTCTCCCATCCCCATACTCCACATGAGCCCCCATGGGAGGCTGGAATCCTTCTGCTCACAGATGTGGCCTCACAGGGAGGGATCTTCCTCTACCTGCTCCAGGCCTCTGTGCAGCTTCTGCTCAACCAGACCCATGGTGCTCATCTTCCCCAGGGTCCAGGACACGTCCCTGTGAGCCTTGTGCAGTGCTAACCCCGGGGTCAGGGAGATACAGCTACAGGACAGCACAGAATCCCCACACCTTGGCCACACTGTGGCTGAAACCTGATAAATTAAACCAAAAACTGCAAGAAACATTCCAGAGTCACCTCGGAGACTCCACCTGTGCTCGTGATATTGATGATCTCCCCAAACTCCAAGTCAGTTCCAGAAATGCCCAAGTAGGGACATGGGCAGCACCCCAGGTCCACAAGAAACACCTCTGCTACCTGAAATCCCCTGAACCCCCACCCTTCATTAACCCCCCACACCCATCTCCATGGACCCCCATCAGGCTCCTCCTTCCCGGGTCCCACAGCCCCTCCTGAGTGACACCCCCTGGGCTGCCCCTGAGCCCCTGAGTCTCCCAAGTCCTTCCCAGGAGCCTGGTCCCCAGACCCAACCCCAGCACCAGGGACGCGGCCACCAGGGGGTGCTCACACCCACCAGCAGGGAGCCAGCTCAGGGCAGCTGGACCTGGACCTGGAGGGCTTCCCGACCTCCGGGGCCTCCTGGCCCTGACAGGTGTCTTGGGAACCTTCCAGATGAGCAATGCTGTCTCCCCTGAAGTCTGAGCTTCCCAGAAACAGGCGAATCGCGTGAAACCTCCTGGGACGCAGGGAGATGCCCAGTGACCCAGGGCAGGGGAGCCCTCGGGGGTCCTGTTCCATCCCTGTCCTTGGCTGTGTTTTCCTGCGTCTGTTGTTCCCAGGATCCTCCGCGGGGAGTCTAGGGCTGCTGAGGCCCTCACCGCATCCCTCTAATCACAGACACTGGACACTGTGCACGTGTCCACCAGTTTCCAGCTCATCTGGCCTCTAGGGGCGCCTGTGCCCATGTACTCTGCACCCCGTCGGGCAGCAATGACCCTTCCCTTCTGTGTCTCCAGTTCCCAGATGCTGAGTCTGGGCTGAATCCTCCCATTCCGAGGGAGCAGATTCTCTGGCTGTGGAGAGGCATTCACAGTTCAGGGTTTCGGATCGAGTGGGATGACCCCGCTCTCGCAGTCCCGGACAGATCTGACCTCTGGTCTCTGCGTTCAGGAGTTTGGGGGGGCGCCCTGTTTCAGGGTCCTGGTGGAGTGGGAGGTGTCCAGGGGACACTGACTCCACCTCGTCTCCTGCCGGGAGAGACTTTGTGTCCACCACGCAGTGTCTGTATGGAGCCGGGGCAGCAGGACATGGCCAGCATGAGAGCCTGAGGGTGTCCAGTCCACTTCCAGTCCACATGGTCGGGTCCTGGGCTCGCAGGACACTGGACACCTGCAGCGAGTCACTCTTCAGGCCTTGCCTCTCCAGCAGGTCTTGGGGAGTCAGCGGGGGCAGCGTGTTAGAGGTCAGGATCCTCCAACCGCCACTTCACTTATAACCTTTTAATTCTTAACAAGAGTCACACGGCTGCAGAGAGAGGGACCTGACTTCTCACCAGTGCTGTGTCCATACCACAGGCCGCATGGTGGTCCCCATCGGGCAGGTGACCAGGTCTCCTGGGAGTGTTTCCCAGCAGTGCCTCCTCGGGGTCCCCTTTCTGGGGTCCTTTCCCTTCCCTACCTCCTGTCTCCTCCCCTCCCCCTCCTGCTTCTCCAGCTTATCCTGGCTGCGCTGAAATGGCCTTTTCTTTGTGTCCTTTGCTTCTGCACTGATGTGTCTTGTTTCCTTCCTGCTAACGGCTGTGGGGACACTTCTCCTGTTACGGCTGCTTCACAGAGACTCAGGTCACCTGTGTGAGCTTGTTCTGGCTCCTGCGGTGTCCTGGGCGGCCACTGTCCCCTGTGTGGGTTCAGAGTGTCCCCAGGCTCTGAGGTCAGAGCTCCGAGTCCTCATATCTGGGTGCGATGAATTCCCTGTTTCACCTCCTCCCTCACTCAAGAGCGGTCAGCAGAGATTCCCACCGACTCTGACATGAAAGTTTTCTCCTGCAAAAGACAATGTCATGAGATTACAAGTAAGAGACGAGGGGAGGATAATCAAATGTGATACCTGTGAGAAAAGTCTACTGTCAATAGCTAACAATAACTCAACAGCTAGAAAGCCAGCACACAGTAGAAATGCGCCAAGTGCGTCAACAGCCCCTCAGCACCCAGGGCGCACGGAGGGTTTGGAGCCTGCGCTGGACTAGGCTGATTTCCGGCTGCAATAGTGGAAGTGGGGTCTTTAAGCTTCTCTGTGTCTATTATCGTTGCTGCTGCAAGGAGTAAGAGCTGCACTGTGGCTTCTCAAACCTGGGTTCCTCTGGCATCTCCTCTCCCAGCCTGAGGCTGAGCAGGATGGAGCAGGTGGCATCCTTGTCAGGTCCTGACCTGGAGGAGGACCTTCAGTGTCTCCCACGGAGTGGAATGTTCCTGTGGGTGTGCACGTGGTCTGTGTATGCTGAGGTGTGTCGCTTCCTGCCTCATCTCACTTTGAGTTTTTATCGTAAGTGGATGTGAATCCTGTCATTTGCCTTCCCTGCAGCTGTGGGTCTGATCCTGTGAGTCTGCCTTTCCCCTGTTGAAATGGTGATTCCATGAATGACTCATCTGTGTTCATCATCCTCTGTCCCTGGGATAGACATATGTGTTTCTGATGTGTGCTCCACCCAATGTGATAACACAATGATGGTTTTGCGAATGGTATAACATCTGTATTTACCAGGATATTTGTCTGTAGTTTTCTCTTTTTTGTGTGATGTCCTTGTCTGCCTTAGTGTCAGGATTATTTTTCTCACACACTGAGCTGGATAGATTGTCCTCTTCCTTGTCTCTGGTAAGCACAAAGAAGGAAGATGTCAGGGACGCTTGATGGTTCCATAGTATCACTATAAAAAATGGAAAAAAAAAAACCAGAATGTTGTGCTTTTGCAAAAGCTTTACTTAACTTCCAATTTTCATATTTGCAGTTGTTCTGTTTTAGTTTTCTACTGTTCAACAGGATTGCAATCAAAACAGGAAAAAGAGAGGGTTCCACAACTTTGGAATTGACTTCAGTGATAACCTGTGATCTGGTGTCCACTGCCAACAGACACAAATGAATGTAAACAGATGAGGTTATACCAAATAGAGAGTTTCTGAACAATGAAATAATCTATCAGTGATATCAAAGGGTGCTCTCTGAAATAGAGAAAATAAATACAAAAAAATATCTGACAAAAATGTCATCCAAAAAGGAATCTCAGTAGGAGGAAAACCTTAAATTGTACCTGTTGAGCACACACACCTGAGCTGCTCATAACAGATGACACATACTCAGCACTCTCCCAGCTCTGTTCCTCAAAAACTCACATGCCCACACAGGTATTATAACTCAGAGTCCCCAGTTTCCTCCCAAGGCCCCTCTCTCCATGGACACCAGCCCAGAGCTGCTACATAGCAGGAGAAATGCAAATAGGGCCGGCCCCCTGCTCAAGAAAACCAGCAAGCCCGAACCTGCAGCTCTGCACAGGAGCCCAGCCCACATCCAGGTGTCCACTCGTGGTCAGCACTGAACGCAGACACTCGCCATGGAGCCTGGACTGAGCTGGCTGCTCTTCTTGGCTCTTCTGGGAGGTAATTCCTGGGAACAGAAGACCAGAAGAGGGGAGGGGACAGGAGGCCGAGAAGCAGTGGACATGTGCCAGGGTCCTGACGGGCTGTGTCTGTGTTTGTAGGTGTCCAGTGTACGGAGCAGCTGGTGGAGTCTGGGGGAGACTTGGTGCAACCAGGGGGGTCTCTGAGACTCTCCTGTGCAACCTCTGGATTCACCTTTAGCAGCTATGGCATGAACTGGGTCCGCCAGGCTCCAGGGAAAGGGCTGCAGTGGGTTGCAGCGATTAGTGGTAGTAGTAAAAACACATACTACGCAGACTCGGTAAAGGGCCGATTCACCATCTCCAGAGACAACACCAAGAGCTCAGTGTATCTGCAGATGAGCAGCCTGAGAGCCGAGGACACGGCTGTGTATTACTGTACGAGATACACAGTGAGGGGAGTGAGTGTGAGCCCAGACACAAATCCTGCAGGGACAAGGGCTTGGCTGGGAATGCCCAGGACCAGCAGGGTGCGCTGGGACACAGTTGCTCCTCAGGATACTAGGGGCTCAGGAAACACCTGGAGGCTGGGATCTCCTGACTGACATTTGAGGTGATTTTTGGAGAAGGATGTTGGCAGCCAGATGCAAGGTATGAGAACTGAATTTATGAGGAGAGATTTACCCAGCCACTTCTGGGGGCCTAATGGAAACATGGGCCATAAGGCAACTTTATTAACAAAAGAAAGGGGTATTTATTATAGAGACACAAGGTGAGGGTCTGCTGAATTTTAAAGGAAACAGGCACAAATCTGAGAGGCAATTAACATTTTAAAGCCTAAGAGTAATTGAGGAATGGGGAGAGTAGGCAGGTGGTCACTATCTCTGGTTTAGGGAAGCCAGCAGTGCCATTGCAGTCTCAGAAGGTCATTGTGATTTATCAGTCCCTAGTTTCTGGGGACCTGTTAACAAAAGAGCTTTTCCTTATTTCATTTGCAATGATTTTTCTGGATGGCAAATGGCGCAAGCAGGAGAGACCCTGAGGTGTGAGCAGAGCTGAGCGGGGACAGTGAGGTGTGAAGGTGTCTTCTGAGTCATGGTTCTGACGCTGAAGCTCCCGAATGGTGTTTTCCACAAGGACAGAATCACAGTGACCACATAAGTGGGGGTTAAACATCCGGGAAAACCAGCTCTACACGGGGGTCAGGGATTCTGATCAGCTCAGAAGGAGACACGAGTCTTCCCTGGGAAACAGAACCTTCGAGAAGCAGTGACAGTACCTCCCTAACCCGATGGTCAGTGTCAAGATACAATCAGAGACACAGCTGCTCTGCATCCACGCCTGCTGTGGACGCTGGCCTTGGGAGGGGCCACTTGGATGGAAGCAGCGTATCCTGAGCCCCAAGAATAAAGCTTCAGCTCAGCTCCCAAGAGAGCCTGGGCCCGGCCCCTCCATCTCCACTGTCTGTGCCAGCCGCTTGGGGACCGCTCACCCGGGTCCTCAGCTCTGGCCACGTCCCCCACACCCTGAGGGACCGGCCTCGGCTGGGCAGCGGACAGGCTCGTGGACAAAGGGAAGACAGGGTAGGAGGTGTTCAGAGTCTCAGCTGCTGGCTGCCCCCCCACTGTCCTGCCCTACTCGGACCTGAAGGCCAAGCCACGGAAGTGCCTGCCTCTCTGCTGGCCTGGGGCCCAGAGGGTTCCCGTGGGCTCTCCCTCCCTCAAAATACTGTTTTGATGGACACTCGGCAGGACGGAGCTGGGATGGCTGAGGGTCCGTGGAGCAGGGTCTCCTGATCCTGGCCGTTCTTGCTCCCCAGTCCCCAGGTGTGTGGGGCGGCAGCTGCAGGCTCAACTGGACCTAACTTATCATGAAACAAAGACGTGTGGACAAAACCTGAGCTCCTGGGGGAGACCAAGGATGACAGGCAGGAGCCGGGACACCCACGAGGGCAGCCCCGTCACTGACCCTGCCTGGCAGAGATGGACATTCAAGGGTCACCCACGGGAGCCAGAGGAAGCCGGCTGTGTCCAGAGCAGAGCCAGCTCTCCCAGGCCCAGCGAGCCCACAGCTGCACAGAACTAGTCACGCAGTCAGGATCATCCCGTGGAGACTCGGTTCATGGCCTCCGGCTGCCGTGTGTCCCGGGAGGCCGTGGCGTGGTCTCCGCAGGAGGCAGAGACCACTGCACGTGGGCAGCAAGAGCCTCAGCTGGGGTCACTGACTCTCAGGGGCAGGTAGGCCCCTTCCTGGGGTGTGACCTGCCCCCCTTGGGGGCAGGACCTTGGCGTCCCATGTTGGGGAGCCCAGCACCTCTCTCTGTGTGTTTCCTCCTGAGGTCGTCAGGCACGGCAGACTAGGTGTGGGCCAAGGCACAGGCACCGCTCCTGGACAGCAGTCCCCGGACCCCTCAAGTCAGACCAGCATCTGTGCCCACAGCAGGATGCAGCCAGGCCGAAACCCATGGGCCTGCACTCTTGTCACCGCCCTAGTGGAGCTGGGGCGCACAGAGCTCCTGACACAGTCACAGCCCTGGGTCAACCTGTCCTCACAACAACAGGCAGAACAGGGTTGGGGCTGTCGCCCGGGGTCCCCCATGGACTACGGGGTGGCTCCAAGGGTGGAGGTAACCCCTCAGACCCGGCAGGAAATACGTCCGGGCTGAGAAAGATTGGTGACAACCAGACCAGTTCCGAGCATGCTGTTCTCAGGGACCTGGGTGCCCACTGACATGGCCAGCTCTGCCCCCGACACTGAGGACCTGACTGCAAGCAGCTGGCATGCTGAGGGGTGAGCAGATACGGGGGAGCCTGGATGTGTCCAAAGCCAGCAGCCCCAGGAGTGCCCCGGCCACCAGCTGTGTCTTCCTCTGACCACCAGCACCTGCCTGTTCCTGCTGGTCAGCGTACCCGGGACATGACTCCGTTTCATGCTGGACATGGGGGCTCAGGGCTGCAGTTGGACAGGAAGATACCCTGTGGCCTCAACAGGACTCCACAGGAGTCTGGGGCCTGGTCAGAGGTGGGTCAGCAGTGGGCAGTGTTCACAGTGCCAGACCTGCAGGGTCAGGCCGCGTACGGCCAGGAGGGTGACTCGGCCTCAGCACTTTTGGAATCGGGCCAAGACCGGCAATGCTCTGCATCCCTGGTCATGACCACAGGGGCCGGGAACCTCTCTTTCCTGGAGGTCAGCGGGTAGAGAGCGGGGGCAGAGCCGGGTTTCTGCGTCCTGACCGCGGCAGCCGCTGCGAGCAGCTTCGAGGAGCTGCACTCTGGGGGCCAGGCTTATGACTTGTTCTCTGTCTGCATATTCCGCAGAGGAGGGAGACCATCCAGCACCTTCTTCCTCCCACTGAAGTTCTCACTGTCATCCTCATCCGCTCCTTCTGCGGTGCTGCAAAGGGCAGGACTTCACACCCTTTGTAGAGCTGAACAGGATCCAGAGTCTAAACACACCTCGGGTTCTGACCCTGTTCTCTGCCTGGGACAGGGAGATCATTTCCAAACTGAGCTTGTAAATCAGCACAGGACAAATGCAGCTACACACGCCTCAGCGTTGGCTTCAGTGATATCATGAGGGACAAGGGTCCAAGACAAGAGGAATAATAATAACAATAGTAATGGTAATATAATAATGATAATGATAAAATGGATCTGGTTACATCAATTGAAAAGTTTCCTGAAAAAGAAACTATGAGTAAAGGGTAATTAACTCTTTAGAGGGAGAAAATATTTTCACAAAACACATTTAAACAGAACATACAAAGAACTTGTGCAAGACGAAGATCCTATAGTGCCCCTGCTGAGAACATGCACCGGAGCTGCTATAACATGTGCTCAGGTTCACCCAGCTCTGCCCAACACAGTCACAGGCTCACACAGCTATTATGACCCTGAGTCCCCAGGACCCTCCCTAGGCTCCTCTCTCCACAGGCACCAGCCCAGAGCTGCTATATATTGCAGGAGACATGCAAACAGGGCCGGCCCCCTGCTCTTGAAAACCAGCCAGCCTGACCCTGCAGCTCAGCACAGGAGCCCAGCCCACATCCAGGTGTCCACTCGGGGTCAGCACTGAATGCAGATACTCGCCATGGAGACTGGGCTGAGCTGGCTGTTCCTCTTGGCTCTTATGGGAGGTAATTCCTGGGGAACAGGAGACCACGAGAGGAGGGGACAGAAGGGGGAGAACATGTGGACATGAGCCCGGGTCCTGATGGGTTGTGTCTGTTTGCAGGTGTCCAGTGTGCGGAGCAGCTGGTAGAGTCTGGGGGAGACTTGGTGCAGCCTGGGGGGTCTCTGAGACTCTCCTGTGCAGCCTCTGGATTCACCTTTAGCAACTACGACATATACTGGCTCCGCCAGACTCCAGGGAAGGGGCTAGAGTGGGTTGCATGAATATGGATTGATAGTAGCACAGACTACGCAGACTCTGTGAAAGGCCGATTCACCATCTCCAGAGACAACGCCAAGAGCACAGTGTATCTGCAGATGAACAGCCTGAGAGCCGAGGACACCACCGTGTATTACTGTGCAAGAGTGAGAGGCACAGTGAGGGGAGTGAGTGTGAGCCCAGACACAAACCCTGCAGGGACAGGGCTGGGCTGGGGAACCCCAGGACCAGCAGGGGGCGCTGGGACACAGTTGCTCCTCAGGACACCTGGAGGCTGGGGTTTCCTGAATGACTCTTGAGGTGATTTGTGGAGCAGGAGAGACCCTGAGGTGTGAGCAGAGCTGAGCGGGGACAGTGAGGAGTGAAGGTGTCTTCTGAGTCGTGATTCTGACGCTGAAACTTCCGAATGGTGTTTTCCTCAAGGACAGTATCACAGTGACCGCATCAGTGGGGGTTAAACATCTGGGAAAATCAGCTCCACACGGGGTCAGGGATCCTGATCAGCTCAGAAGGAGACACAAGTCTTCACTGGGAAACAGAACCTGCGAGGAGCAGCGACGGCGCCTTCCTGACCCAACAGGCCTGAAACCTCCACCCAGGAAGTGAGCCTGGCTCTGCTCCTCTCTCCAGGCCGTGCTCGCCTTCGCGTTGCTGCCAGCTTGGGAAAGTGTGGTCTGGACACAGAGTGACCCTGACTGTGCTCAGAAATCAGCTGCCAACTCTGGTCTACAGCACGAGTGCCACGGATGTCTCCAAGGACCGTGAGTGAACGTGCAGGCCCTGCCAGCTGGCGGCTGGTCCCCTTGTCCCGAGGGGTCCCCAGGGCAGCGGCCACAGTCAGAGCTGTGGTGGTCAGTTCCCAAGAAGTCCATGTGCAGATGCAAAGAGATGACAACACACCCGAGTGACGATCAGCTCGGGGCACGCGTGTGTGCACGGTCAGTTCACAAGGCCTGTGCGTAATCGCTCATTTCAGGTCCAGATCTGCACAGCAGAGACACGTGACACTTACAGGAAATAAGCATGTCACCGAGACATCGTTCATCAGCCCCCAGCTCTGCCCCATTTTCACGAAGGGCACAGACACCAGGGCAGCTGGGATGACCTGATCGCTTGACTCCAAGGAGCCCTGTGCAAGACGCAACCCTCACCTGGAGGAACCACCGAGCTCCTTGGGATGGTGACCGCTGAGTGGACCCCGCCCTCAGGGTTCCATAAAGTCACCTCGTCCACTTAATCAGGAGTCTCCACACGCAAGGTGCCCACCTGTGACGCAGCCTTGGGGACACAGGCCGATGACACTTCCCGAGGTGGCCTCAGGAGCATCTTCTGGAGGGAACATCCAGGTCTGGGGACAAGGCTGCGTGCGCTCTGTGAAGAGACGAGGGAGTCAGGCCACCGCCAGCCACGTGGTCAGTGTCAAGATAGGATCAGAGATACAGCTGCTCTGCGTCCACGTCTGCTGCGGACACCACCATTGGGAGCGACCACTAGAGCGGAAGCAGCGTATTCTGAGCCTGAGAATGAAGCTTTGGCTCAGCTCCCGACAGAGCCTTGCCCTGGCCCCTCCGTCTCCACGGTCTCCAACAGCTACTCTCGGGACCGCTCCCCCATGTCCTCAGCTCTGGCCACATCCCCCACACCCAACCCTGCGGGACAGGCCTCGGCTGGACAGCGGACAGGCCTGTGCACAAAGGGTGGACGGGGGGGAGGTGTTTGGAGCCTCAGCTGCCGGCTGTCCTCCCCGCTGTCCTGCCCCTCTCGAACCTGAGGGCCAAGCCTCGGCACTGTTGACCCTCTGCTTGCCTGGGGCTCAGAGGGGTCCCACGGGCTCCTGGACAGTAGGGCTGTGTGGATGGACACTCGGCAGGATGGTGCTGGGAGAAGCTGTGGTTCCTTGGGGAGGGGTCACTTGAACCTGGTCCTTCCCACTCCCCAATATCCAGGCGTGTGGGTCAGTAGCTGCGGGCAGCACGTTCCTGCTCTCAGCCCCTCGCTACTCCCTGCCGGGACCCTCCCTTCCACAGAGGTGGGGGCTCCACTCAGCCAGGCCCCGCCTTGTCAGGGGACACAAGACTGGAGGACAAGACCAGGGATCCTGGGAGAGGCCAGGGACAATGTGCAGGAGCGGGCACACACACAGGACCTCCCCAGGCCCTGACCCCGCCCTGCAGAGTGGACATACTGGGGTCACCACTGGAACCAGAGGAAGCCGTGCTTGGCCAGAGCAGAGCCAGCTCTCCGGGTCCCAATGAGCCCATGACTGGACAGAACTCGCCGCGCAATCGGGACCGTCCCGTGGAGACTCGGGTCTCGGGCTCCGGCTGCCATGTGTCCGGGAGGCAGCAGCGTGGTTTCCGCAGGAGCCAGAGACCACTGCACGTGGGCAGCGGGAGCCTCAGCTGGGGACACTGACTCTCAGAGGCAGGTAGGCTGCTTCCTGGTGTATGACCTGTCTCCCTGTTGTCCAGATCTTGGGGTCCCATGTAGGGAGCCCAGTGCCTCTCTCTGTCTCTTTCCTCCAGGAGGTGGGTCAGGCCCCGGAGAGGCTGTGTGGCCAAGGCGCAGGCCCCGCCCTTGGACATCAGCCCCAGGACCCCTCAGGCCCAGCCCAGCATCTGTGCCCACGGCAGGCTGAACCCCAGGGACCTGCACCTGGGTCAACCCCCCAGTGGAACCAGGGTCCACAGAGCTCCCGACACAGACTGCCACCCTGGGTAGCCTGTCCTCACAGCAACAGGAAGGACAGAGATGGGGCTGTCACCCGGGGTCCCCCATGGACTACGGGGTGGCTCGAAGCATGGTGTCCCACAGTCCTAGAGGTGAGCCCTACGACCCGGCAGGAAATACATCTGGGCTAAGAACGTTTGGTGACGACAGGGCAGTTCCGAGCACCCTGTTCCCAGGGGCCTGGGCACCCATTCATGAAGCCCAGCTCTGTTCCGGAAACTGAGGACCAGCCTGCAAGGGGTTGACAAGCCACGGGATGAGTGACTATGGAGGATCCTGGGTGTGTTCAGACCCCCCGCCCCCAGGGGCATCAGTGCCACCAACTGTGTCCTCCTTCAACCACCCAGCAACACCTGGACCTGCGGGTCATCGTCTCTCGGCAGTGGACTCTGACTCGTCTGAGCACAGGGTTCAGGGTTCAGGGTCTGACAGGCAGATGCCAGGCACCCTCAGCAGGACTCAGTAAGGGACCAGGGCATAGTCAGGGGTGGGTCGGCGGTGGGCAGCAGCAAGTGTAGTGGCCGAATCTGCAGGGTCAGCCCGAGGGCGGCCAGGAGGGTGACTCCAGCTCAGCATCCGGGGCCACAAGCTGAAACACCCTGTATCCTTGGTCATGACCATGGGGGCTGTGAGCCCCTCTGATGCTGGGGGTCAGCGTATGGCACAGGCTCTGCCCAGGTTCTGTGTCCTGATCATGGTCGCCGCTGTGGGCAGCTTCGAGGGGCCAGGGTCTGGGGTCAGGGTTCCACCTGGTCACCACTTGGTTAGCATCATCGGGGGGATGAGCCCACAGTTCCTGACGGTGAGTGTGAACCTGGAGTCCATCCCCTGCCAAGACCACAATGAGGGTTCAGCACCCAGGGGCACAGCCACCAGGGGGTAGCCCACCAGTGGGTGACTGAGGCCATGGGTCCTCATCCCCGGCCAGCAGCAGGGAAGGTTTCCCTTCATAATATTGTCACAGACACGGTCACGTTCCTGTGCTGGTGACAGGAGGAGGCTGCTCCACCCTCAGTGTGGGGACACCGGAGAGAAAACCTGTCCATCCAGGCCACAGGACAGGTCCTTCCCCTCAGGTGTAAACTATGCCTCCTGTCATTTCCTCGCTCCCCCGTGGTCACCATGTCATCGATGCTAAAGTCTCTGATGCCGAAGCTCTCCAGTCTTCCCTGCATGGTGACTTCCAGT
>PVHY01020743.1:0-24958 GCA_004024945.1 Uropsilus gracilis
AAAAAGAAAAAGAAATAACAGTGCCAGCCAGAGAGGGCATAACTAAGCCCAAGGAGGTAAACTGAGTTTTCAGCTGATCTGACACCAGTTTGATTCATTTTTTTTAGTTCCTGAGGTTCTGATTCTTTTCATTTCCAGATATCACTGTAAAACTTTATTACTAGCATCTAATTTTAAAGTTTTCTACTTCAAACCGAGTCACCTGTTCATTTTATTTTCTTTATCAGAAACATCCTTTTTCTTTCTAAATAATGCCCTACCAGTATCTCTAGTTAGGAATGAGTCAGAGATCTTCCAGTAGGTCCACATCTTGACACTAGCTGCACAAATGGTGGCAGTTCAACAGGGTTTTATAGAGTTCAGTTGCTAAAGAAGACTCAGGACTGTAAATGACAAATCCACAGTTTGTAATGGAGAGGAAGTACAAGGACCCTCATTTTTCAAAAGTTTGCACTATGAAACTCACTTTCACAAAAGATCTCCACTAGTTCCTGTTTAGGTTAACCAAAAGAAATCAGAAGAGGTTTTCACTTTTACAGCAGGTTTAAGGAAAGACACCACCTTGTCCATAATATAAGAGGGCAAGGCAAAGCTGCAAGTGTTGATGGAGAAACTACAAGTAACTCTCAGGATCTGTTAAGATGACTGATTAAAGTGCATAGCTAGTCAACAGACTTTCAGTGTAGATGAAATAGCCTTCTAGTGGAAAAAAGAGCCACCTTCTGTAGCCAGAGGGGAGATATTGATGACTGAATTCAAAGCTTCAAAGGACAGACTGACTGTCTTATAAGGGGCTAATGTATCTGGTGGTTTTAAGGTGAAACTGTGCTTATAATTCTGTGCTCTATAAATGGAACAAGGTGAATGAAAGCACATCTGTTTATCAATTATTTTATAATTTTAAGGCCACTATTGAGACCCACCACTCAAAAAAAAATTCCTTTCAAACAAAATATTACTGCTCAATGATAATGAACCCAGGAGCTCTGATGGAAATGTACAGATTAATGTTATTTTCACACCATCTCACACATCCTCCATTCTGCAGTCCATGGATCAAGAAGTAATTATCACTTTTAAGTCTCTTTATGAAAAATACTCCATGAGTTGTTGGGAGCATGAGTTGTTGTGATTCCTTATGGATTTGGGCAAAATAAATTTAAAACCTTCTGAAAAGAATTCACCTTTCAGATACCAGTAAGAACATTTATGATTCATGGGAAGAGGTCAAAATATCAACATTAATGGCAGTTTGGAAGAAGTAAATTCCAGCCCTCATGGGTGACTTTCAGAGTTTTAAGGCTTCAGTGGAGAAAATAATTGCAGATGTAGTAGAAATAGCAAAAGAACTAGAATCAAAAGTGGAACGTGAAGATATGACTGAATCTCACAATAAGACTAACAGACGAGGATTTTCTACTTTATGGAAAGTACAGAAAGTGGTTTCTTGAGACCATATCTACCCTTGGTAAAGATACTGTGAGTATGGTTGAAATGGTAAGACAAAACCAAGAATATTGTGTAAACCTAGTGGATAAAGAAACAGTGGGGTTTGAAGGGGTAATTCAATTTTGAAAGAAGTTCTACTATGGTTAAAGTGTTACACAACAGCATTGCTGCCATAGAGAAATCTTTCACAAAAGGGAGGGTCAATTGATGCAGAGTAATTGCCTTAAGAAATTGCCTTGGACACCTCAATCTTCAGGAAATACTTACTTTTTTTTTGGAGACTAGGTCTCGCTATTTTTGCCCATGGAACCGCAAGCTCTTGTTGCCCGGGGTACCACAGAATCAAGCAACCCCCAGCCTCAGCTTCCCAGGTAGCTGGGATTACAAGTGCGCACCACCATGCTCAGCTATGTTTTTTGGAACTAGGTCTCATTACGGGCCCCAGGCGGGACTCGAACCACGATCCCTAGCCCCAGCTGCTTCATAGGCACGAGACACCGTGCCTGGCCTCAGTAAATATTTTCAGCAGCCATCAACATTAAGCACCCCCCAAAAAAACCACTATAGCGAAGATTGCAATAAACCATTTAAAATTTTAAGTATGTACATTGCTTTCTTGATACGTAATGTGCACTTCATAGACTTGAGGGTGATGTGAATATAAATTTTATGTGTAAACCCCAAAATTTGTGTGACTATTGCAATATTTGGTATAGGGCAGTGTTGAAATCGAACCTGCAGCACCTCTGATGTGCCTGTTATGTGTCACACCTTGACCCCAAGGAGTCGGTATTCTGCAAGGATTTCAACAATACAGCTGAAGTTCTTGTGTTTAGGACCACACGTTAACCCCACAATTTACCTTTGGCTAGTGCTTTGCAGTTTGTAGAGTGTTTGGGGACCTCTATGAACTTTAACAAGCTGATATTACCACCCCTACTTAGGAATGAAGAACAAGAAGGTCAGAGTGTCAGTGAGTTGTACAAAGAGATAAAGACAGGGTGCAGGAAAGCCAGGGGTAGACCCCAAGTCTTAACTCCAGTCAGAATTACTCTACCAGCAAAGTAACTTTATCCTTAATGAGGATCCTGTCTTTATTAGCAATGACATCTTTGTGGGAATTCATATTTTTTTCTCTTATAAAATATTGTTCCTTCATTTATTCTTATTGATTTTAGTATTTCATTGAGTGTGAGATGTTCATTTATTCAATGAGAACTCTTCAGAAAAAATTAAGTGTATATGAAAATAGTGCTGTTAAAATCTTTTTTCTATTTCAATTTGATACACAGAATGGATGAAACGTAATTTATGACAGCATGTATTTATATGGACACAATGACTCACCATATTTCCCTTCACCATCACAATCCAAGTTTAAGTTTATTTCATATTCACCAAACTGTACATATGCACTTAAATTATCCTTGGCCACTGGAAGTTGTTGACTGTTTATATTGTCATGCTAGTCAAAGCTGCCACTTGCAATTTGGATTGTTTTAACAATGATTAGATTGAGACTATGATCTTGAGATTAAAGTTTTATCTTTGGCTTAATTACTTTAGATTGGAAAGAAGTTAATTAAGCAATCTTTGAAAGCTCTTGATATGGTTGTGAAAAAAGAATGTTTGGGGTCTGGTCATTCGCTCATGACTCCTGACTCATATCAGCATTTCCCGGATCTGACTTATTTTAAGATACTTTGTAGCTTCTGCATTTAATTTTCCTATGATCTTCTGCACACTCAACAACTTTTCTAGTTCCATGATGAATCAAAAGTGTATTTTCATCTTTATTAAATATCTAGTAGACACAAAATATTTGTAAGCTATGTATAAAATATAAACAATAACAATTCAATGTGTACCCATCGCCTGTTTGAAATAGAGCAATTCTTTCACCTTTGAAATATCCTGTGTGCGCCTTCCCCAGTTCCATCCTCTTTTATTGTTTAACCTGAAATTGAAGCACTTTTCTCATGCTTTTATTATTGTTTCAGATGTACCTATCTGTAAATAATGTTCACTAGACTAACATATTTTGGAATGTTATGGATAGAATTAAGCTGTATCATTCTGTTATTTGTTCCTTTACTGTTGTATCAGGTGTTTTCAGTAATTTTCACTGCTCTTTTATATTTGTTTATATATGGATATACCCAGTTATATATTTTTACATTTGACAGTATGAGCTGTTGTTCCCCCCACCTCTGCTCTTAGTGACTACAAGTAGTGGAGACATAAACATTCTTTGTAGGTCTATTTGTGCAGATGTGCAAGTGTTTTTCCAGGTAATGTATTCTCGAGTGTTTTATCTTCAAGTTACTGGATAATACCAACCTATTTCACAAAAAGGTACCAAATTATAAGTTCTTCAGCAGTAATTAATAGAGCACACAGACACATAACGTACACCACACACAGCCCTGCGTGCAGACTCCATACTCACACGGTGTACAAAGGTCGCGCTCAGATCCACGTACCGCACACCCTGGTGTACACAGATCCACAAGCATGCACTCTGCGAGAGAACCCAATTCCCAATACCCGCACAACGCCACACTCACACGCACACAAAAGTACGTCACGCACCCCAGGTAGTAGGTTCACAGTTCACGCACTCACACGTGACCCCCACGTGACCCGGCTAGGAGGCGTGGTCTCCGCTGCCCGCACTGAGGTTTCTTGTCCCGGCCGCGCCGCCGTCGGACGCCAGGTGTCGGAGGTCACAGCATCGTTGGCTGAGGCTTTTTTTTTTTTTTTTTTTTTTTTTTTAACCCGGAAACCGCTGCTGCGGGAGCTCGAAAAGAGCCCGTGTAGCGGCAGCGCGAGCCGGGCTGGTGTCTGAGCCTCGCGTCGGCCTGGCGGAGCCGGACGTCGACCCCGGCGCGGCCGGGAGGATGGTGCCGAGCGGCCCCGGGCCCGCCGCGCGCCGCGGGGAGTGAGCTCTGAGCGGCCGCGGGCGTCAGCCGAGCACTGGCCCGGCCGGGCCCGGGGCGCGCCTCTGCCCGCCGGGGCGGGTGAGTCGGGGCGTGTGGGCCGGGGGTCTGGGCTCAGAGGGCTCATCGCGGGGCCGGGAGGGGGCCGCGCTGTCCGAGAGCCGCCCTTCCGGCCGGCTTTCTTCTTGGTCTTTTGGGGCAGCAGTCGCCGCCCCGGCTGCTGGTGGGGGTCTTAGGCCGGGTCTGGCCTCCGTCGGCGGTCTCCCGGCTGGTCACCCACCTGCATGTCAGGAGCAGAGGTTTCCTGCCGGCCCTCGAGATCGCGGGACTTCTGCGTACGGAGCTGAGGCCTGAATAATTTGGATTTAGCCCTGGAAACATTTTGGTAGTTTGCCACTTTTGACTTTAGGTAGTGTTTGTGTTACTTGTGAGTTTACGCATTATATATATGTATGTATCAGGGAAAAGATGGGAGGGAGAGAACGTGTGTGCAGAAAGTTAAAAATGAAACAGTGGTATTTTATGTGTCAAGCTTGGTAAGTATTCTGAGGTGGATTGTTATTTTCACACATAATTTAACAAAGTTAATTCAAGGAGTAGTTTAAGGTAAGCTGGAGATAGGCGTTCAAGTTCCCTTGAATCGGCACCATCAGAGTAGAGGTAGGTTTGTCGTTTAGTTTTGAATTAATCAACAGTATAACCGGGGGTAGTTGGTGAGGGGGCCTTTGTTGAAAGACTCCAATAGCTAGTAAATTCGAAACCAGCTCACGGTGGAGTGATAGGTGATGAACTTTGTACTTTGCTTTGACAGGAGAGATTGTAGTTCTCGAACTGTTACTTTCACACCAAGGTTGATAGAGAACGTTTGATAAACTGATTTGCCGCTACAGCGTTCTTTTTGACCAGCTTGAACTCAGCATTCCTATTCCATCTGTAAATGAATGTACCATCAGTTCTTGAAGGGTCAGGGTGCCTGCCTACTTCTCTTTCACTTCAAGATTCTGAAAGGAGATAGACCTGTTGTGCCCCTAAGATGCGCTTAATGACTACAAGCATATTTACTCTTAGGGAGTAAGGAGGCACTCTGTTGCAGTGTGTTGACTTCCTAGTAAAGCCGCGGGAGGAATTTCCGTGGACCGAATTGAGGTGAACAGGATTCAGGGCTGGCAGCTGCCTTCTCTGTGTTGAGATCACCAAATGTTAAGTGCACCTTCTCTGATTGGCCTGGAGCTGCAGCTGCTGCGGGGAAGGGAGGGCAAGTGCAAACATAGTGTCTGCCCACTGGGAACTTACTTGGAAAAAAAACAATAAGCTATAAAATGTGGCAAGACATAGTTGCCATAGGGAGATACCAACTATTAGGGATTTTGTTTCCATTCAAATGAAAACGAGTTTCATAGAGGAAATGACTTTTGAGGTTGATGCAGAAGGATTAGGAGGATTTGGGTCACTTAGAATTAACTGGGGGGTAAAAAGAACTAGCACCAGTTACTGAAATAGCACTTACACCTAGGTAGTTTAGGGCCAGAGGCAACTGCTTAGACAGAAAATCAGTGTGCTGTATCCAGTCTGGTTTCTGCTAGATGTCTGAGTTTTGAAGTGTTGTTGTCATTTGGTGAGTTTGTCTTGTTCCTTTAAGCAACCAGTGACATAATTAGTGTTTAGCTTTTTTTTTTTTGAACAGTGAAAAAGATACTGTCTGGTATTCATCAGCCAATTTAATTTGGTGTCTGCAAGTTGTTTCAGGGCCTGTGTTTAATATGCAGGAGCTCAGCTTTGGTACCCTCTCTACCACCCTGGCTGCAGCCATATGGTACATGGCAAGCTCTTCAGTTGTTTTCTGTTTTTAATGATATTTCATTCCTTTCGCAGAAGGTGGTTTGTTTCTCTTACCCTGGATTGTCAAAGACCTTTGAAGCCCTTCCGACACTTTGCCATGTTACTGCGCTGGGGCATTGGTTGTCCCAGGGCAACTTCACTGACTCCAGCCTTTCTTTCTTTAAACATGCTCAGGACTGTACTGTGTTAATTCCATAATGCTTCTTATGGCTCTTTTTCCTTCTCTACCTGCTGCTCTCTCTTCATAGGTAAGCACCTGAAAAAGAGTGGACTTAAAGAGGACTCAGTGTAGTCTAGGACAGCAGAGCTATGGGATTTAGTTAGTATTAACATACTGCGGAATTCTGTTGCCATGTAAGAGGACTTAAACATTTTTATTTTTTACTGTGACATTCCAATTAAAATGAAAAATGTGGAGGAAAGAAAGTTGCAAAGTACTGAGTATTTTTATAGACATGGAAATCCTGAGGTTATCTTTCCCACACATAGATAAATTTGACACAAAGTCTAACTGTTTTCCTGTGTAGTTCAATACCTATATGCAGTCCTGGGGAGTACTCCACAGCCTTTGTGGATGTAGTCTGCAAAGTACGGTGGTTTGGCAGTTTGATTTTCATGTCATTTCGTTAAAAGTGCTCTTTTCAAAACATCTCCTAGTCTTTACTCTGAATTTGGATGTTATATCATATTGAGCTTTAGTATGTGTATTTGATTTTGGCCTCACAGGTTTTCTAAAGTATCTGTTAATTAAACCCCAAATTAATTATATTTTGATATGGGGATACTTTTAGTTTGGTCTTTAAGATGGTCAGAATTAAACTAAAGAACGAGAGAGTTATTTTCAGTTTCATGATTACAGTGAGATAATTACAAAAAGGGGGGCTTGTTGGAATTACCTGGATTGAAAATGGAGCAATGCATTCATTAATCACAGATAAGTAGAATTACAGCTAAAGGTTGAATTTTGGAAGTAAATCTATTTACAAACATGTGATTATAACAGCACACGTTGTTCCTTTCCTTTTTATTTTTATCTGGGTATAATTTTGCCTAAAATGCTTATTTAGCAATTTCAGCTTTATGCTTTCTGTTGTAATGTCTCTTGATTATTTAAACTTGTTATTGTGAAAGTCTTCTGCATATGAATTATATTAGATTAAGAAAGAAGGCCATTAGCAGAAGATGCCTCTTGTCCTTGCTTGATGCTGTAATTGAGGACAGTGCTGAGACAGTTCTCGTTGAATTTTTTTTTTTTTTTTTTTTTTTTTTTTTTTTTTTTTTTTTTTTTTTTTTTTTGAGACTTGGTCTCGCTATTTTTGCCCGTGGAACCGCAGGCTCATGTTGCCCGGGGTACCACGGACTCAAGCAATCCCCAGCCTCAGCTTCCCAGGTAGCTGGGATTACAGGCGTGCACCACCACGCCCAGCTATTTTTTTTGGAGCTAGGTCTCGCTATGGGCCCCAGACGGGACTAGACCCGCTATCCCTAACCCCGGCCGCTTCATAGGCTGAAGCTTACAGGCACGAGCCACCATGCCCGGCTCTTGTTGAATTTTTGAGATGGGAAATAAGTTAACTGTTTGGAGCTTAAAAGAAAAATCAATCTTGTGCTTTTATTGAAGGCAATGACTAAAATACACTTTATATATCCGTGGCATTTTTTTTTTCAACTTGCCATTTGACTTGAAACCTACTTATCAACCTTGACATCATGACTGATGGCATGCTTTTGAGGTTTTAGATGAATTAAATCAGAGTTGGTCTCTACTTATTTATTTGCTGTATAATCTTGAACAGATTACTTAATGTCTTTAAACTCATTTTCCTC
The DNA here is from genome assembly GCA_004024945.1 of Uropsilus gracilis. Lineage (NCBI taxonomy): Eukaryota > Metazoa > Chordata > Mammalia > Eulipotyphla > Talpidae > Uropsilus > Uropsilus gracilis. The sequence continues at coordinate 8,055 of PVHY01020743.1, forward strand.
TTTTATAAAATGTGGGTACTAATACATAACTAGTTGTGTTAGACAAAAAATACAGTGTATGTAAAGTTTTTGGCATGGTTCCTACCTAATACATGCACATTTTAAGTGGTAACTATTAAAAATGACATTTTCTCACTCTTAGCCCTTAAGGGCTAACTAGCTCTTAGCCTAGTTTCTGCTGTCAGTCATCATGTCTCTTGTTGAAAAAGGTTTCACATATGTCACTATTAGTGTCTTAATTACAAAATTGTGTGAGTATTTTTTAGTCTTTATCACATTTGGGGATTGACTCTATTCAAGCCCATAATCTTTTGGGAGGCAGTACAGCACACAATGTATGGGCTCTAGAGATTGCTGGATTTGAATTGAGGTTCATTTATTACTCTGTGACTTTAGTTAGCTGACATCTTAGGTCTTAATTTCCTCATTTGTATTTTATAGCTGTCGTGAGTATCATATATAATATATTCAAAACTCTTAGAACAGTGTCTCACTCACGAAAGGTGAACCATAATGTTAGATGTTACTGTTCAGCACCTTCTCAGTGCAAGGCACTGTCTGAGGTTGGGGTGGGAGGTGGTGCAGAAACTACATTATCACAATGACAAACAATAGGAGCGATACTCTTAGAGTTCATTTGACTGAAGAAGCCAGTGTCTGTGGGGATGGAATTAGAGCTATTTTGAGACATTTAAGAGGAGAGAATGACAGGACTTGTAGCTGTCATTGAGGGTGAGAGGATCAGGAATCAGAGTCATGGGTGTATGGCTTTTTCATTCTGAGGAGAAGCTGATCTGGTTCTAGGTTCTTATATGCCATCTAAGTAGAAAGAAAGTTTGGATTCAGAGGGAGGAAATAGATAGGTGAAGTTGACAGTGAGCTACAAATGAGTGTATGCACTGAGCAGAGGCTCCAGCAAGAGTGAAGGAACACTAATTTTGAAAAAGACTGAGAAGGAAGGAGTGGCCAGATAAGTGAAGCCAGGTGAGTAAGCTCCTGGAGCCTGGATGAGGAGGGTGTGAATTGCAGTGTCCAGTTGCACAGTGAGGTAAGAACTGTAACTTAAGACATTGGCTTTAGTGTCTAAGGCCTTCCTAGAGATCTTGAAGGTTTCCTTTGTCTTCATTGCAGCTTTTTTTTTTTTTTTTTTTTGCCTCTCTGAAGGTGCTTGTTTTCCCTTCCAGGTTTCCACTCAGTGCTGGGTGCTTGAGGCTGTGAAGGGTTTCTTTGATAGCCAAGTGTCCTTATCTCTTCTAAAGTTTTGGCTATCTGACTTCTCATCAACTGTCCTTTTTAGGCTCAGGGTTTGCACCTCCTTGCCTTGAAGCCCTTCAAATATCTCAGACATCACAGAATATTTGAGAAATGCTGATTTTGTTTTTGCCTTCAATCTGGACCTCTCTTCTGCATCAAGACAAGTTCCTGCCAGTCTCTCTTAGCACAAGACTAATGTGTTACCTAAAGTGAGCAGATGAGACAGGCTTGCCTTTCACTTTCCTCTCATTCTCCCTGTGGCATTCTTCCAACTTTTAGCTGCTCTCAAATTTTGGAAAGAGCCTGACTTCATAAGAGCTTAAAGGTATTTCCAATATAACTGAAGTACAAAGATCTGTTTGGTTTTGTTGTTTATGCATGAACTTTTTGGTCTGGATCATAGGTAGTGATGTATTTCAAAGTAAAAATAAGAAACTAAGAACTATTACTGGGGAATATGAATTCCCTAATCCTATCCAAAGATTCCAGTTTTAAGCTGAGACAAGTAGCTGTGTGGTATACTGTAAAGTATAGATGGACTTTGGAGAGAGGGAGAGACACTAAGAAAGGACTCTGGCATAATCTTCATTTGTAATGAATATTGCATTCACATTGCAAAATTACTCTTTTTGCCTTCACTGGTCCCTCCGGCAATTCCTTCTCATTTTTTCCTCCCTCTTTCTTCTGCTTGTAACAATTTGTTTCTTCACTTCTTTTTCTTGACCCCCCTGTCTTTTGTTCCTTCCATTTGAAGCAGTAATCTTCACCTGTTGCTTCAATCTGCTCATTCCTCTTCTCCTTACTATTTTATTTCTCCAGAATCTGGTTTCAGAGTCTCAGAGTCACCCAGTCACTGGTGATATTGCCATAGGGGGATTGTTTCAAGTTCTGTTTCACTTGAGTGCTTTTTAAAGAATGGAGAAGCCTAGGAATCTTATTCTTAATACTTATTCACTTCTCAGCAACATTAGGCTGATACTTCTTCCTTCTTAAAATTCTTTCCCCCTGCCTTGCAGAATACCTCATTCTCTTCAATTCATGGTCACCCTCTCCCCTCTGTGGGCCAGAGGCCGGTCTGCTCTAATGGAGGAGACTGCCTTTGGTTTTTTTTTTTTTAAGAGACTAGGTCTCACTTTGGTGCCCATGGTAGTCCTGAACCCGTGGACCCAAGTGATCACTAGTCTCAGCCTCTCAGCCCTGGGATTACAGGCACGCGCCACTGTGCCTTTCTTAGGAACCTGTCCTTGTCTGGAGAGTCTCTCTGTGCGCTGCATGTCCCAGCATCGTGCACTGCTTGGTTGTTCTGTAGGAACCAAGTCTAAATGTTCTTCCTCATTTTATTGTTGGCTTCTAAATCTAAGTACAAATCACTGCTAGTTAAGGTCCGGTTGTCTTTAGTCCCATGCCATATTAGGGCACTGTCCTGTTTTCTGTTTTTTTTCCTCTGGAATGAATAATGAAATCATTCTTAAGTTACTTTTTTTCCCTTCTGCCTTTATTTATTTATTTTGAGTCTTGCTCTTTTTTGCCCATGGAACCGCAGGCTCACATTGCCTGGGGTACCATGGACTCGAGCAATCCTCAGCCTCAACTTCCCAGGTAACTGGGATTACAGGTGTGCCACCACTGCACCCAGCAATTTTTTTGGAACTAGGTCTCGCTACATTGCCCCAAGTGGGACTTGAACCGCGATCCCTGCTCTCTGCTGTGGCTTCCTAGGCTGCCACTTACAGGCATGCACCACCATGCCCGGCCCCAAATTTATTGAAGTTTTATTTTGACCACTGGTTCAGCAGAATCAATGGAGGAATATAGTCATAAAATTTTGTTGTTATAGATTATTACAAAAGAAATATATATCCATGATAGAAAAAAAAACCATAAAAACAATGCATGTAACTTACCAGCTATGGATCACCACCACAGTTTACATTTGAGGGAATGCTGTTTACTTTTTGTCTCATGAGGGTGCTTGTCCACATACATCCTCTCTCATACTGAGTGCAGCCTCATTCTGTGTGTGTTATTTTAGATTCTGTGTTTTTAACTATTTGATTTTCCTACAGGCTTTATATCTTAGATTAACCATTAGATTAAGTAAACAAATAATTAACATTAATTATTTCCCTACTGTTGTTGGTGTACTGTATGTCATAAACTTAATCATTGGACTCTTACAGGCCTGTGGAAGTGCCTGTTGACCATGTTCTTTGTACTTTAAATCTATAGACTTTACAGAGAGGCAACTTCATATCCTGGTCATTTCTGTCTTTATCTTGGTGAAAATTTTTAATGAGATTTGGGATAAATTTAGGGGATTGGAGGGAGATAGTGAGCTTTCTAGCCACTATTCTTTTCCTCACACAGAGCTTAACTTAAATAACTTACATGATTTAAAAATAGTAATTTACTGTTACAAAGGTTACATTTTCTTATAATTCTTTGAAGAAGAAATGCAGTTAATTAACCTTTGTTAATTTCATACCTGAAAATACAAATATAGTTAAGGGTGGAAGGCAAACAATCACTTGTAATGAAAATACAACTACAAGTAAATTCAAAATCAAACACATCTCAAAATAATACTGTGCTAGAGATCTTAAAATCAGTATAAAATGGGCAGTTTCCTAGAATAATCTCAAAATAGGTTCAATAAAAAAAGAAAACATAGACATACAGTCATTAATAAGTTTTTATACAACCTACAAAAATACAAAACCATTTAAAAGCTTGACAGTTCCTGATGATTCTTCATCAGGGCCTATCAAGTTTCCAAGATATAGAAGCGCTTATGTAAACACACTGTTCTAGAAAATTTATGCATGAACAAATTCAATTTTATGATGCTAGGATGCTGTAGTCTTATTAGTCAGGGAGAATATGATAATTGCCTGCAATTTTCTTCTCTCACAAATAGATGTGGACATTCTGAATAAAATTAAGCACACATAGTGAGGCGCAGTGGTGTGCGCCTATAATCCAAGCTGCTGGGCGGCGAGGCTGGGAATCACTTGAGTCCGCAGGTTTGAGACTACCCCAGTTAACATAACGAGACCTAGTCTAAAAAAAAAATAGCTGGGCACCGTGGTACGTGCCTGTAATCCAAGCTACTGGGAAACTGAGGCTAGGAATCACTTGATTCTGCAAGACCTAGTCTCAAAAAAAAAAAAAAAATTAACACATGCAAGTCAGCAATATAGTTTCAAAAAACTGCTTATCCAGGGAGTAAAAATTAGTCAAACATGAGTCAACATGGGAAAAAAAAAATGGAGAAAAACTGTCTAGAGATTGCAGATGATATTCATGATGATGTAACATTTTTTATTAAACATTCTTTGCAAACTTGAAACAGAAAGGTAATTCCTTATCTAGTATGGGATTTTAATCAGAAATTGTTATATTATATTTAATAATGATACTTAAGAGGAATTTTCTTTAAGTCCAGGAATGAGGCATAAATTCCTGTTAGTGCCACACTTCTGTTCATTTCAGTGAAGATTCTAGTCAAAGTACTAAGAACAAATTGAAATAACGGTTGGAAAGGGAGACTTGTTTCTTACAAATAATGTGCCTATACAAAGTTCAGGAGAAGCTATGAGCAGGCTAATTTGAATTGAAAAGATGTAAGCAAAGTTTCTGAAATTGAGTTCAGTATACAAAAGCTTGTTGCTTTTATATACATTAATAACAACAGCAAATGTAATTTTTAGAACATACTATCAATGATAGCTGCATAAATTAATCAGTCTAACAAGATTAAAATTTTAAAAATAAAAGTCAAAATAAATGACAAGTGAGACCTTGTTCATTGATTAGAATAAATAAAGATGTTGTTTCCTCCTCAAATTAGTATATTTGATGCAATTACAGTCTAAAGCCTAATGCGATGTTTTGGGGAGCTTTAAAATTGGAATTTTACATATGATACAGGCCAAGGATAGCCAAGGCAGTTTTGAATATTAGTAAAATGGTAGGTTTCTTGCAGTAGATACAAGATTTAATATTGCATGGTACTGAGGTGTAAGAAACAGAAGGATGGAACACAAGAAAAATAGAAACAAAATCTGAGTATTATAAGTCCATGGGAAATCCATTTCACTATAAAACCATGTCTCAAGAATGGTTTTGAACACTTTTGATGATCTATGTAGAAAAAAAGTTAAATTAGAGATTTATTTCTAGACTCCCAAATCCAAAGTAAATAAGAAACTGAAATTATAAAACTTAAGAGTAAGATAATGAATTGAAGTCTGATAATGAATATGAAGATAGGGAGAGGATTGTTAAATAATATATGTATACACAACCATCAGAAGAAAAGGAAAATGATCAATAAATTTAAATACATGAAAATCAAGAACTTATACCTATCAAAGAAAGGTGCATCAAACCACATCATGCCCACTAGGGTGGCTGTAATAAAGACATAATAGCAAGTGTTGGAGAGGTTGTGGGAAAAGTGGGACACTAATTCTGCTGCTGGTGAGAGTGTAAAATGATTGACACTCATTTGGGAAACATTCTGGCAAGTTCTCACAAGGTGAAGCATGCTCAACAGTGTCACTTCTAAGTGTAGAGTCAAGACGGATAAAAGACTTGTCTACAGATGCACATGGCAGCAACATTTATAATAACTAAAAGATGGGAACCCAAATGACTGTCACCTTATGAGCAGATAAATAAGATGTTCATGACTAAATATTCATTCAATGTAAAATTTTTGTCACCTAAAAGGAATGAAGTATTGATAACTTTTACAATATGGATGAACCCACATTCGACTAAGTGAAAAGTTAAAAGGCCACATTTATGGTACATTACTGGTTGTGTTAGGACTGGAAGGAATAGGTTACTGCTGAAAGATAAGGAGTATCTTTAAGAGATGATGCAAATGTTTGCAAATTGCACATGGTGATATTGTCCAGTGAGTTGAATTGTGTACTTTAAATGGGTGAACTATGTAGTATATGATTTACATCTCAAATCTTTTTTTAAAAAAATCAATCTTTTGCGTGACAAAACATATTAAGGAAAAGCCACAGATTTGGAGTAGTTGTATGTAGATAAAATTGGTAAAGGCTCAGTATCCAGAATATTAAAAGAATTCCTTTTTGTAGAGTAAAAATAGACAAAAGACATAGGCAGTTCACCTTAGAGAGAAGCTTAAACCTAAATGACTTATGGAAAAATAAAAAAATACTTGGTTTTAGGGAGATACAGTTTAGAACGATGGTGAGATACCATTTCATGTCTTAGTGATCCAGATCAGTAGGACTTAGAATACCAAGTGCTGGGCAGTGGATGGAGCTCTTTCCTGGCTGGGGAAGTATAAACCAGCACTCCTTTTTTGGATGTTGATCTGACAATACAAAGTCACTTTGCAGACCCTGTGGTCCAGAGACACTTGGCACCTGCTGCCATGCTCTATGTGAGTGAAGCTGGAAGAGTCTAGCTGGGACCTCTGTCTGGGGTACCTCAACTATAATATGTAATTGCCTATGTATAGTGGTTAAGCTGATGGACTAGATTTATTTCCTCCAAAAGAGAAGACTCTCAAACAGTATGTTGAGTGAAAACATCACAAAGATATATGTAATATGCTATGTACGTTTTCAAATATAGCAGTGATTGTGTGTTTGTATTTATATATGTAGTAAAAGTACTCAAAATGCACAACACATGGATAATGGTATTTGCCAATTCAAGAACTGGAGTTACTTTCAAGAGAGAAGAAGTAAATTACCATCTCAAATTCTCTTAGGAGCCCATGGAGTGGATTATTGCAGATGGTTAGTTTTAGGAACTTTGGATGTATTTTTTCTTTCTAAAATTTAAGAGGTAATGAAGATATTTTTTAAATTGCTTTTTTAGTGTTGTAGTCTGTGTACAATACGTTTTTTTTTTGTGTTTTGGGACTGGGGCTGTAAACATGGGGTAAAATTTCTGTTCCCATGAAACTAACAAATTAGGTGTGATATTTAAAAAGTGGAAAATTTATTGTACATTGGCACCAAACAGTTGGAGGAATCAAAGCAGGAGATAGGGAGCTAAGGGGGAAAGCCCCCTCTTAGAGGAGCTGACTAGTGTGGACACCTAGATAAGAAAAGGAAGTGTGAGGAAATTTTGGGAAAAGCATTCCTGGCTGAGGTTAAAGATCTTTCAGGTAGGACTTGTTAAAAAAAAATTCCAAGGAGAATAAAATACTTAGGAATAAATTTAGCAAAAGGAAAAAAAGTGCAAAATTGACAGCTGTGAAACACTGTTGAAATTAATAAAAGACGTAGTAATGAAAAAGCATCCCAGGTTCATGAACTGGAAGGAAGACAATTTTAAATCTTAGTACAATCCAAATTGATCTACAGATCCTTGTAGAAGTTTTATTTTTTATTTATTTATTTATTTTTTAAGCTAGATCTCGCTATTTTTGCCCGTGGAAGCACAGGCTTATGTTGCCCAGGTACCACAGACTCAAGCAATCCCTAGCCTCAGCTTCCCAAGTAGCTGGGATTACAGGTTGTGCGCCACCATGCCCAGCTATTTTTTTGGAACTAGGTCTCGCTACAGGCCCCCGGTGGGACTTGGACTGCGATCCCTGGCCCCGGCCTTGACTTCCTAGGCTGCCACTTACAATCACACACCACATTGCCTGGCCTAGACCCTTATAGAAGTTGACAATGCCAGTCCTAAAATATAGCAAGGTCAGTGTGTATTGAGTTCAGTGAGGCAGGAGAGGAAAAGTTAGTAAAAATTTGATTATTGAATTTGGCAGGGCTTCTGGATCATGAAACCCATGGAATAGGAGGTCATGGACCTTAACCTAGGACGAGTGGGAAGCCAGTGGCGATAAAATTCAGTATTTACTCAGAACCTACCCTGTCAGGTGTTAGAATAAACGAGCAGTATAGCAGTGGAAGACAATGTTGAATAAAAATAATTTATTTTCAGTGTTTTTTATTTTCAGCTTTTCAGTCATAGGGAATGAGAACATCCTCTCTTTCTGGACATGTTGGCATATATTTGTGTCATTACTGACCTAGTTAAACATTTTTAAAGTAAAATGGAGGGAGCAAATATTCTTCGTAGAATAATTAGGAGAGCCAAACTGAGAGAGTTGATGTCATTCCCGATCCCACTACTTCGAAGTAATGACACTTAACATTGAGTTTTTTCCTTCTAGTCTTTTGCGTGGATTTATGATCAAACATTCTCAAGATTAATAATGAGTGACCTCATCCCAACACCCCTAAAGAAGACAAAAGTAGAACCTTAGGTTTTCTTTCAACAAGTCAGTTCTTGAGTCTCTGATCTATTGCTTTCAGGTGAAGCTGATCAGAATAATGTTCAACATCAACCCCCTGGAGAACCTGAAGCTGTACATCAGCAGTCGGCCGCCATTGGTGGTCTTTATGATCAGCGTGAGTGCCATGGCAATAGCTTTCCTCACCCTGGGCTATTTCTTCAAAATCAAGGAGATCAAATCACCAGAAATGACAGAGGTACAGTATATTCAAAGTTCTTCTCTCAAGCTAACCTTAGAGAGTGGGCTCTCCACACACTTGTGACTTTTTTTTTTAATCAGGGTGAAGATTGGTATTCAGAAATTTTTGTTTTCCTTCTGTCATTTTTTTTTTTTTTTTGATTCTAGGAAATACCTAGCCAGATGGTTGATTAAAATGGTGCTACCAGTTTTAGACTATATCAGTAGTGAAATAATTTTTGTAAAATGTGTGTCAACCTAGGCTTTTTTGGATATTCAGGCTGTTAGCTTGTTGCAGTCTTAAAATTGTAAATGTTTGTTATTTTGAAACCAAATGTCACTATGATGTTTTCTCAGCTATATAGCTGTAGCTTTTCATTGGGTAAAAAGGGATCCCAAAGAATTTGGAAACAGGATCTTGTTTCCAAATAGATTTATCTTTTTCTGTTATCAAGGAAACTTCAGTTGTCTGTTAACTTGCTTTCTAGATTTTACATACCAGTGTATAAAGATTGGCATTGCTCTTTAAATCCTTAATCTAGCAGTATAATCGCATGACCACTCATAATGCAGATTTTAAAGAACTGTGTTTTTGTTATCAAAAAGCAATAAAAAATTAATAATTATCATTTAATAGATAATAAACTTAATAGTAGATTTGTCATTTTCATTATTTTAATGCATTTATAATGTTACAAGTTAACAAGTTATGCTGAAATAATGATATGGTAAATTTACTAATGAATGAAGTTTCTTTAGGACACACTGGTTACTGTCTTTCTAAGGGTCCTTGAGTGGCTTCTGTGACACTTCTTGGCTGTGTTCACTGGTGGAGGCTGGGGTTGGGATTGCATTGTTGCTATGTTAAAGGTACCTTGATAAGGAGTTCTACTCAGTGTGGTTGGGGGCAGGGAGGGTGTGTGTCATGGCTTTCTCTTGTTCTCTGGCTTCTAGATTATAGGATCTTATTAGGAGGGTTGGCCTTCACCCTGAACTCTCAAACACAGCTGAAGTAACATATTTTAGCATTTCTACCCTGAAACCCTTTCAAAGAATTTCTTACCAAGAGACATAGTTGCTGACTTAATTCTTCCTCTTTTCTGACCCTGCCTGAATCTTTCAAGGTTATGCAAATGGACTGCAATAGACGTTAGGGCTAAAAATGAACAGTCTAGTCATTCCTGAAGTTATGTAGTATTCTGGTATTGCTTTTCCTCAGAGCTCCATTCCAGCTTGAACACTTGACCAAGACCAATGGCCTGAATAATTAACCCCTTAAACAAAACGAGCCCTGCTATTTGACTGACTATTCAAAATGATTCAAACTTTGCAGGAAAGAGCGCTGTGTCTATGCTGCAGCACTTTGGTTATGACTAGTTTAGTGATTTTATTTTCAAGTGAGGATCCTAAGTTGTATAAAGGCAATGTTATACAGGAAAAGTTTAAGGATATAGTTAGAAAACTTAATCCCAATTTTGCCTACAGCTGTGAAATTGGAAAATTGCTAATTTGCTTTCAGTTACAATTTTCTGTTATGACCAGGACTGATAGGAATGAAACTAGAATGTCCTTTCAATTCCAGTGTTCTTGATTGTGATCTGCTGCACTGAGGTTTTAGGGATGTTAAAATTTGATGCAGCCAGTCACACGCAGCCCTACTAAATGGTAACATAGTTAAATTGATGCTGTCTGTATAGGTAGACTCCCTTAACTGCTTGGGGTTTGCTTAGATGACTTTTTAAATTAATGCAGTGTTAGAAGATACTGGCATGTGGTCACATTCGGTATTTTTTGTAGGTATTGTTTGGGAGAAAGAAGTAGTATGTAGCAACCTAGGTTCCAGTTGTTAATAGTTCAGAGTGTTTATCTTTGGGTTTCCACAAATTTTAAAATTGTCCTAGGTTGGTATTTTATGTCAGTTTAACCATGAATAATAATCAGTTGTGTGCGTGTCTGTATGTGTTTGTATTTAACACTAGCTTGTGATTTGAATGTCACTACAGGGTGTGGGCATTAAGGGAAGTCTAAAAGCATCTTTTTCCCTCCCTTTTGGAATTATTCCTATTTTAAAGTGGGATCTGAAGTCTATGATGAAGAAAAAGTGCTTCATGGGTATTGATAGTTACTGTGGTTTTCTCTCTCTAGAGAGAAGCAAGGTATTTGTAATTGACCTGTTGAAGAAGACTGTAAGACAACCTTATTTAAAAAATAAAATAACTTACTGCTAAGGGAGTAAGGATTAATTTTAATGTTTTGTTACTTGTATAAAAGCTTTGTTTCCAAGTTTGATTTTGAACCTTGGTCATTTTCTTTAAGTATACTATGCTGAGGTGTTTTGCAGATGAATAAGTTGGTTTACTCTCATAGTTCAATATTTCATGCCAATGAAGGATTCATATTCTACATATGAATGTGAGCAAGAGTTGGAAAATCACGTTATGCCAGTGATAGAGGTATTGTCATTATTATTTTAAATGATTAAAGTATTAGGCCGGGCACGGTGACTCGTGCCTGTAAGCTTCAGCCTATGAAGTAACCGGGGCTAGGGATTACAGTTCGAGTCCCGCCTGGGGCCAGTAGCAAGACCTAGGTCCAAAAAATAGCTGGGTGTGGTGGCGTGCGCCTGTAATCCCAGCTGCCTGGAAAGCTGAGGCTGGGAATTGCTTGAGTCTGTGGTACCCTGGGCAACGAGAGCCTGCGGTTCCACGGGCAAAAATAGTGAGACCTAGTCTAAAAAAAAAAAGATTGAAGTGTTGTTTTCCATTTGTGGTGTGTGATACCACACTGAGGGTCGTAGTGTGGTAGTGCTTCTGGATCACTCACACTTGTTTCTTTCTTTTTCATTTTACTGAAGGATTGGAATACTTTTCTGCTGCGTTTTAATGATTTGGACTTTTGCGTATCAGAGAATGAAACATTAAAGCATCTCACAAATGACAGCACAGCTCCGGAGAGCACAATGACTAGCGGGCAGTCTAGAGCATCCACCCAGTCTCCCCAGGCCCTGGAGGATTCAGGCCCCGTTAACATCTCAGTTGCAATCACCCTAACTCTGGACCCACTTAAACCTTTCGGAGGATACTCTCGCAATGTCACTCATCTGTACTCAACCATTTTAGGCCATCAGATTGGACTTTCAGGTATGTGGGTATTAGCCGTTTCCATTCAGACTTCCTCAGGCAACAGGTATTTCAAGATGCTGGAAGCAATGTACAGTTTACTCATTAGACTCTCCTTGCATGTGTCTCCCCTTTTTGTTGAGTTGAAGTAACTGATGTCAAGAAGGAACCATTTAGCCAGATATGGTGGCGCATGCCTGTAGTCCAAGTGCTGGGAGGCAAAGAGGCCAGGGATCACTTGAGCTCGCGGGTTTGAGTCTGCCCCAGGCAACATAGCAAGACCTGGTCTTGAAAAAGCAGCTGGGTGAGGTGGTGGGTACTTGTAATCCCAGCTGTCTGGGAGGCTGAGGCTGGGCATCTCTTGGACATCCATGACTACCCCGGGCAACATAGCAAGACCAAGTCTCAAAAGAATAAAAAACAATTTGTACACTTTTCTCTTATAAAGCATGTGGCATGTTGTAGCCTCTCAGTAGAAGCCTCTAAGAGTGAGAAAATTGGTGCCTTCTCTTCTTAATATTTACAAACACAGCAAATTTATTCAGGTTTATTTTACTAGCTTTTCAGTACATATTGCAAGTATTGCTATTTATTCACAAAATTTTTAGTGCTCCGTGTTAAGCTCAGCATTATGCTTGCTGCTGGAAAGAAATGGAAGATGTCCAAAGATCTGGTGTCTTCCTTTGGAATTTTGTGGTCACAGAAGAGACAAGGATAATATGAATTAATATTTATCAAGTACTTATAATAGCCTTTGGCACAAAAGAAATGCTGTATTTAAGTGCTTGTTAGATGCTATTAAAAATAAACTCCCATAAAGCATTAAGCCATACCTTTTAACCTATACTAAACTCATGACAAACTCTTAAGTGACGCGGGACCATATTGAAAGTAGTGGGATCTGGTGTAGTCAGGAGAGCTTCATGCTGGAGACCTGGACCTCTAAGCTGGTATTTTCGTTACCAAGAGCCTTTTAAAAGTCCTGAAAGGAACACAGGCTGTTCTACTGTGGGCTGTTACCAGTGAGAGTTGTTTCCGTATGATGAGGTGAGAGTAACTTCTGGTATTTTTAGGCAGCAGATGGACCTTTTCCTTATGCTGTGGTGTTGGAACTCCTTGGTTTTCATTAAATTATGACTTACTAGTTCTATGGCCTTTCTTAATCTGCTAGACCCACTGATCCTCAGTTTGCTTGTTTGCAAAAGGGAAACAGTTAACACTTGGGTTTTATTGTGGGATCATGGTAAATTTAAGTGAAGTAATACATATAAAGCAGTTTGAAAATAAGAATGCTGCACAGATGCTAGAATGGGGTGGTAAGAACACACCCAGCCTCAGCTTCTGCCTTCGGAAGCTTGGCAGAAAGTGGCTCCTCTCATACACCATTTTGAGACTGCCAGGTGAGCCAGGCCTCAAGGCCCATCTCAGATTCTACCTCAAATCCTACAAAGGCAGGTGTCTTGATTCTGTGGACTGACAGATGATTCCTGGGTAGGTCTGACTTCAATGTTCATTCAAATAATAAACATGAGAAATAAATGTGAATGCTTACCTTCATTTACAAAGAAAAAAATCATTTCTCTTTCATAGGCAGAGAAGCTCACGAGGAGATAAACATTACCTTTACCCTGCCTACATCTTGGAGCTCAGATGACTGTGCCCTTCATGGTCACTGTGAGCAGGTGGTGTTCACAACCTGCATGACTCTTACAGCCAACCCGGGTGTGTTCCCCGTCACCGTGTAAGTGGTTTCTTGTGGCCAGTGGGTGTGTGTGAGAGAGACTCCATTTACCATGGGCTACTTCCACAGCAAATGAATACTTACATTGTATTACTTTAGTCAGTACCTGCACCTGTTTACAGGAAGAATAACTTGGAATTCTGTACATGGGACTTCTGTATTTAAATAGCAAGAGTTAGTACTTCAACAAGGTAGTAAAAACGTCTGACTGTTGTTGCATGTTTGCAGACTGCCTTTCCTTTTAGGAGGAGAAGCAAGTCACAGAGTAGATTAAAAACTGATCCTATGGCCAGAATGACCCATAACATAGCTCCTGAAAGATATTTTGTTTATCTTTGTTGTCCAGAAAGAGATATTTTTAGATTGAAAGCTTAAGTCCAGCCTTAGTTTTCATGAAGTTATTTTCCTGAAACCTTTGCTGCTTCTTTTTTTTTTAGTTCTTGCTTTGCCTTTTAAGTTTTTTGTAAAGGAGACTGATCTATAAATATACGAAATACAAGATTTAGCCTATTTAAAGCAAGTCTATGGGAAATCTTTTCAAGTTAATAATTATCCTGGGATTTATCTATTTTAGACATTTGGAGGTTTGTAGGACAAGATCAGATAAGTTAAAAATAATTTACTCTTATACTGAGAAGTTTGTATGTTAAACTTCCAGTTGTGTCTAAAAGTTAGATAACTAAGAAGGTAGACTTGAAAGAAGCAGGTCCTTCTTTGGCCACATCATGTGAGAAGACCATGGATTGAATTTTGAAGGTGAACATCTAATAGGTAAACACCTAATGTCAGATGCCTGGTTCTTAATCAATTATGTTTATTAATAAAGAAAAAAGATCCCAGAACAGTAATTTTTATATCAAAAATTCATACCCATCTTCTGTTTCTCCTTCTCATATTTGTGACTGTGCTCAGTGTTGTGCCAGAGACTCAAGTGACACAAGTGAATGACCAGGCCACTGATCATGTATTTTCTCTCTTCCCCTACAGACAGCCACCACATTGTGTGCCTGACACATACAGCAATGCCACGCTCTGGTACAAGATCTTCACGACTGCCAGAGATGCCAACACAAAATATGCTCAAGATTACAACCCTTTCTGGTGTTATAAGGGGGCTATTGGAAAAGTCTATCATGCTTTAAATCCCAAGCTCACAGTTATTGTTCCAGATGTAAGTGAGAAAAATGTGGTATGCATGTTTTCCTCCTTTGGTTAGCTGGGCCCCTACCATTCGGGCTGGGTTGGGAGGTGAGGCAGAGTAGTGGAGACAAGCGATGGTGGGAAAACACTGCTCTTTCACTAAGTTCAGCTCTGCTTCCTTTCTTCGTTTGCAGCAGCTGTTTTGTTTTTTTGTTTTGTTTTGTTTTTTTGGAGACTAGGTCTTGCTATTTTTGCCCATGGAACCGCAGGGTCATGTTGCCAGAGGTACCACAGATTCAAGCAATCCCCAGCCTCAGCTTCCCAGGTAGTGGGATTACAGGCACGCACCACCATGCTCAGCTATTTTTTGGGGCTAGGTCTTCCTATGTTGCCCTGAGTGGGACTCGAACCGCGATCCCTAGCCCCGGCTGCTTCATAGGCTGACGCTTACAGGCATGAGCCACCGTGCTCCGCTTGCAGCAGCTATTGATTGAGCAGCTGAGAGGCTTGTACAGTCTTAATCATGCATACAGCCACTCAGAATATTTGGCTATTGTCAATATGAGTGATAAATAATAGTTTATTTGGGGTTCAGAAAGGTAGAATACATCAGAAGAGATGAATTTGGCCAGATATTGAGGGTTAAGAAAGGCTGTTGTAAGGTGGGGGAGACTGATACAGATTAGTGGGTAATGTGCTGGTTTGGTTTCCTGCTAGACTTGAGCCTACCTTTAACAGATGGTGCTGTGGTTGGCTTTAGTTAGTTTGTTTTGTTTTTGCTTTTTGTAAATACCATTTTATTCCTGCTAGTATACATTAGGTGAGATTCTTTTCTATCATTTTTTTCTTCTGTTTCCTTTTTATCAAATTATGGAAGTTTGTGGGCCTGGGACCTGCAGAATTGAACAGTGGAGATCAGTTTGGAAAGTGGGGCCTTTTTTTACTTCAACAGGGTGGTTAGACTTTCTCTTCACGTTAGACTGTCACTGCTTGGTTTGGGCTGTCAGGGATTTTATTTTAAAGCAGTTAGGAAGACCTAATGTGTGTAAATGGGAGGGAGCCCCTGGCTGATGTTGTGAAGCCTGGAGATTGGCGAAAATGGAGGGCTGGAAATGTGACAGGGTTCCGTCTACAATGGCATGATGACTGATTTATGTTGGCAGGGATGTCAAAAGTAGTAAGTCAAGGACAACAACCTCTGTGTTTTTAGCCAGACACTTGTGAAAGTGTAGGCAAGGCAGAAGGAAGCAGGTAAGCTTCACATGGAAATAGTCATGTTGCAGAGGTGAGGGAGTAGTAGCAAGGAGTTAGAAGAAGAGGCTGAGGCTGCCAGCCCTGCAGCCTGAGGGCATTCAGTGAAAGAGTGGTGTTAAAGACTAGATTTCTGGTCCTTCTCTGAAAGAGACCTGGGAAGGAGGGTTCAGGCACTAAGTAGGGCGTGGTGCAGAAACCAAGGCAAAGTACTGCTTTAGGAAAACCGTGTCTTCATGAATAAGTTCCAAATGTAATAGTTTAGAAGACAAGAGGAAAAAAACGCCCTGTTCCACTTTAAGAATTAAAGTTAAATGAAGTTTGGAGGTTCTTAACTCATTTTCAGAGACTCAGCATTGAGATCTTTTAGTTACTCAAGTGCGCATATTTCTGGTTTATTCTCTTTATTTAGGATGACCGTTCACTAATAAATCTGCATCTCATGCACACCAGTTACTTCCTCTTCGTAATGGTGATAACAATGTTTTGCTATGCTGTTATCAAAGGCAGACCCAGCAAATTGCGTCAGAGCAATCCTGAATTTTGTCCCGAGAAGGTGAGTGTTGATGGGGTCTCGCCCAGCATTTTACTGTACGTCTCTGTATACAGAAGGTCTCACTTCATCTTTACTCTATTTATTGGGGTTGGTACCTTCCCTCCAGAGAAATTAATTCTTTGTCAGAAGTTGTTGACCCTCAGCCTAAACTGCAGTGTTTTGTTTTGTTTTTTTTTTTGAGACTAAGTCTCGCTATTTTGCCCGTGGAACCGCAGGCTCTCGTTGCCCAGGGTACCACAGACTCAAGCAATCCCCAGCCTCAGCTTCCCAGGTAGCTGGGATGACAGGCGCGCGCCACCACGCCCAGCTATTTTTTTGGAACTAGGTCTCACTACGGGCCCCAGGCGGGACTCAAACCGCAATCCC
>PVHY01020744.1:0-25055 GCA_004024945.1 Uropsilus gracilis
GACCCCCAGGGACTGAAATGATGTGAAATATATATAAATTAAAAAATTATTAAAAAAAAAAAAGAAATAAATTAGTCTGCACTGATAGTCTTGCATTGGTTTGGTATTTTGGGTGAGAAGGCTGGGGATGGTGGAAAGAATCCACAAGAGTTTAAACTGTGTTTTTAAGGTTTTTTTTTTTCTTCTGCAGTTTTTGGAGCTGAAAGCAGAGAGCAGCTGGCTGGTTTTGCATATCAATGGTAAAGGTGATCAGTGGAAAAGCTAATGAACAGTGTGTAGCCTGCTTCATAGAGAAAAGCAGGCAGATAGGTGTATCCAGTTAAAGTTAAAGGTAATTTCAAAGAAACTGCTAGTAGCCTGCTCCGGAGAGAGAAGCAGGCCTGTATGTGTTAAAGTCAGAAAGTCTTTTTTATACCCTGTTTCACCAATAGTAAAAATCATCAGACTGTAGCCTGGTATCCTAGGCTGAGTTTCACTGGTATTTAGAAGCAACGCCCTGGACACCATTCTGTTGGAATCAATTCTGAGCTGGCCCAGAGACCTAGAAGTGGTGTCACGAGGTTTTTCCATCACACAGTTTGGTTGGCTAATCTATAAATACATGACATTTGCACAGAAAAATTAAGGTTTGTATAACAAGCAAACAACAAACCTTACCTGGAAAATGCCAGTCAGAGTCCTGTTCCTGGGCCCTGGAGACACAGGTACCAATCGGCTGCATACTGGAGACCAATGGGAGATGCCAATCCCATTCCTCTAGAGAAAGAAGAAAATAGTCTATCAGGACACTACATCACACTCAATATGTAGAAGGCAAAGGGCATATCTAAGTTTAGAAATACTACCAGAATAGAACACATGAACTCCAAAATAAGAACAGGACCAAAAACTCCCCAGGTTCATTTCTCCAAGGATGTGAGATGTATTCCTGATTCAGACTAAAAGAACTCTGGTAATAGCTGACTCAAGGGGGGGGGGGGGGCATGAATTCCCTCTGAGAAGAGAAATTAGAATTTAGATATTTTATAATTAGAGTTTGCAATGCTTTTTCATGAACACTGATGTAGCTCATCTTCACAGACTCCCTTTAGAGTGAACAGAGCAGGGTTCCTATTATCCCTAAAAAGATGCAGAAAAGTAAAGTTGAAGCTTTTAAGGTGGGGAAACATACTTGGGCAACTTGATTTCTGGAACAAAAAGGAGATTAAACAGCAATTAAGACTAAGGCTTTCCTCTGGTAAAAACTGACCTCAGAAAGGTCTCTGGGACAAAGTTAAAAGACTAGGTTGGAGAAAGAGGCTGACTTGTTAAACAAGAAAGTTGCTATATTTTTTGAATCTGAAACACATCCTTTGTAAAAATGTAAAAATTGAGCTCTATGTACCAAGCAGTGGAAATCTGTTCCAGGAATTAACTCTGGGCGATTCCAGGGTGAGTTTTTACCATAATGAGGACTTGATAAACTGTACAACTAGTATGGATAGGGTAAGTGAAACTTTCCAAGGTCACACAGTTAATAAACAGCTAGAAGGCCAGGCATGGTGGCGCATGCCTGTAAGCGGCAACCTAGGAAGCTATAGCCGGGGCCAAGGATCGCGGTTCGAGTCCCGCAGGGGGCACATAGCGAGACCTAGTTCCAAAAAAATATAGCTGGGAGGCCCGGCACAGTGGCTTGTGCCTGTAAGCTTCAGCCTATGAAGTGGCCGGGTCTAGGGATTGCGGTTCGAGTCCCACCTGGGGCCTGTAGCGAGACCTAGTTCAAAATAATAGCTGGGCATGGTGGCGCATGCCTGTAAGCGGCAGCCTAGGAAGCTGCAGCCGGGGCCAGGGATCGCAGTTCAAGTCCCGCCAAGGGCCCATAGCGAGACCTAGTTCCAAAAAAATAGCTGGGCGTGATGGTGCGCACTTGTAATCCCAGCTACCTGGGAAGCTGAGGCTGAGGATTGCTTGAGTCCGTGGTACCCTGGGCAATGAGAGCCTGCAGTTTCACGGGCAAAAATAGCGAGACCTAGTCTCAAAAAAAAATAAAAAATAAAAAATAAAATAAAATGCACCATAGTGTTGTGGAAAGAGCCATGCACCTAGAATTAGAAGGTACTGATTTGACTCTTGGTACTCCCGTTCATGAGCTATAAGTCTGTTTGCTTCTACAAAATAAAGAAAAATTCCTACTTCTCAGGATCTAAAAACAAAAAATAATAAGACACGTACACTAGAGTATATCCAACTCAATAAATATTAAGTTGACTCTGACTCTTCATGAGTAGGCCAAAAGGGATGGGGCTGAGGTAGAAAATGACATTAAAAATTTTAAACCAGGCCAGGCATGATGGCGCATGCCTCTAAGCAACAGCCTAGGAAGCCGCAGCCAGGGCCAGGGATAGCATTTCGAGAGTCCCGCCGGGGGCACATAGTGGCAAGACCTAGTTCCAAAAAAATATAACTGGGCATAGTGGCGCGCCCTATAATCCCAGCTACCCGGGAAGCTGAGGCTGGAGATTGCTTTGAGTCTGTGGTACTCTGGGCAACATGAGCCTGCAGTTCCACAGGCAAAATTAGCGAGACCTACTCTCAAAAAAAAAAAAAAAAAAAATTTTTTTTAAACCGCTGGGCATGGTGGCACATGCCTGTAATCAGCAGCCTAGGAAGCCACGGCAGGGACCAGAGATTGTGGTTCAAGTCCTGCTCCGGGCAACATAGAGAGACTGAGTTCTAGTTCTAAAAAAATAGCTGGGCTTAGTGGCATGTGCCTGTAATCCCAGTACCTGGGAAGCTGAGGCTGGGAACTGCTTGAGTCCATGGTACCCTGGGCAACATGAGCCTGCAGTTCCATGGACAAAAATAGCGAGGCCTAGTCTCAAAAAAATAAATAAATAAAATAAGCTACCTCACACCTGTTTCAAGGAACATTTGTAAAAACACTTTGATAACAGTAAAACATAAATAAAGGCATCATTATTGTTATTACCAATTGCTACTGAATTATGTAATTCCCCAGCTATCAGAGCAGCAAGAACCATTTTCTTAAAATATTGTTTTCAACCTGGAATCACCTTTCTCAAAAGCTTACAGTGGCTCCAAGCACCTCTTCAGCAAAACTTGGACACCTTATCTTTATAACTGGACCCAGTCTAGACTTAACATTATACTTAAGTATCATGCCTTGTAGTCTCCTCTCTGCATTATACTTAAACACTTTGCCTTGTAGTCTCCAATCAATCTGACTTTTCAAAGGATTGATTTCATATAGGAAAGATATGAACAAGACATTAAACATACTAGAGATGAGAGGTTAGGTTTACATCAAAGAAAGGAATTTTAATGAAAAGGCAGAATAAACCCTGCAGTACCAGGTTGGTTTAAGAGTAATTGTTATGGGGGATGGGTAGGTTGGCACACCAACCTAACAACTAACCAAAAGTCCATCCATCCTCCTTTGGTATCTGTGGGGAATTGTTTACAGGACCCCCCACAGATAAAAAGGAATAGTATTTGCACAGAAACTATACACGTCCCCCCCCACCCCCATATATTTTAAATCCTATCTGGAGTATTTATACTACCTAAAAATGTAAATAAATTGTTGAACTGTATTTTTCAGGGAATATTGACAAGAAAAAGTTTGTAAATCTTCAGTATACACAGAACCATCAGTGGTCTAACTACATAGTTGTTATTTTCCATCCACCTCTGTGGATTCAAATACAGCAAGCTGACTATATGTGTATTTATGTATATCTACACATGTACATATTTTCTACCCCTCTCCTATTAGAACCTGAAAAGCAAGGACACCCCAGTAGCAGCCATATGTGGTACCCAGACTTGGTTTCTAATAGCAATATATTCACTAAAAGGACCTAGTTTTCGCTAGGAAAAAATTGTCTCCAGAATGAGGCAGATGCTCCTAAAAGGCTTATCTGTCTAGCAGTTCCCTGAAAGACCCCCATCTCTAAGGTTGTCTTGAAACTCATCTAGTATGAAAAAACTATTTTCCCTAGAGTACCAACTGAAAACAAATAGAAGCAATTGTTTAATATTGTGGCTGTCTGGGGGAATGGATAACAGCTAGGGTAAACAACAGAGGAACAGTGAATAACAGCTAGGGTAAACAACAGGCTACCCAAAATGCTTAAAAGGAAAAGCAAGATGAAATGTTTATAGGGGCCAGGCATGGTGGCGCATGCCTGTAAGCGGCAGCCTAGGAAGTCACAGTTGGGGCCAGAGATTACCGTTCGAGTCCTGCCAGGGGCACGTAACGTAGCAAGACCTAGTTCCAAAAAACTATAGCTGGGCATGGTTGGATGCGCCTGGGCATGATTGCACGCGCCTGTAATCCAGCTACCTGGGAAGCTGAGGCTGGGGATTGCTTGAGTCTGTGGTACCCCGGGCAACGTGAGCCTGCGGTTCCACAGGCAAAAATAACGAGACCTAGTCTCAAAAAAAAAAAAAAGGAAAGAAATGTTATAGGGATTTTGAAAAGCTCCAACAAATTCCTGGGAAGCTGAAGGCCATCCACAGGGTTATGCACATATCCAGAGCTGTGTGTATGAACAGAAAAGATCTAAAGACACTCTCATCTCTGGTTGACCCCGGGGCTCTTTTCAGAAGCAGAAAGTAATAGGTAAGGCAGCACTGTCAAAACCCTGACCATATATATGACCCAACATACACAGAAAACTTCTTGGAAAAAAATGGGAAACAGTAGTTTCAGGCATTTTAGGGACTCTCCATTCAGTCATTAGCTGGGCACTAAATTAACCGAGCAGAAATCACACAATAAAAGAATTATTTCAGAAATACCAACAAATGTCAGTGATAGCTGGGGTAGGGGAGAGGAAGAGAAGAAAAGAATTGCAAAAGGGCACAAAGAAATTTGGCATGATGAATATGTCTTCCTTATTTGTATTTTGGTAATGGCTTTTTAGATGTACACCTGTTCAAAACTCATGAAGCGGTACAATTAAAGAAGTACAATATGTTGTATGCTAATTATTTCTCAACTTTTTTTTTGGAGACTAGGTCTCTCTATGCTGCCTGGGGTACCTCAGACTCAAGTGATCCCCAGCCTCGGCCTCCCAGGTAGCTGGTATTACAGGGGACCGCCACGGTGCCTGGCTGCTTTTTCAAGGCCAGGTCTCGCTATGCTATTTCTCAACTTTTATGTTTAAATTAGGAAAAAAAGAGTAAAGGGATCAAAAAAAAACTCCAAAAGCAATGTTCCTTTGCTTAAAATACTTCAATGGTTGCCCCCTCCATTCAAAATAAACCTCAAATTCCTAATCATGAAACACAGGTCCTGCCTCCATCCTGTCATTTCCCTGTGAGATCTGATTACAGTGCCTTCGCTACCTTGGATCATTAGCATACACCAATCCTTTATTTCTATGTTCTTTCCCCCATCTTCTACTGTTCTCTCACTTGGCATATTTGTCTCCCCCTGACAGACACCTGTCTTCAAGCTAGGTTAGATGCTTCTCTACTCTGCTCCCACAGCACCTGGTAGACTTCTATTACATCGTTTTAACCACTATGTTAGTGGTTTTCTGTCACTCCTATAAAATTATAATTGAGAGTAAGGTCTATGCTTTAAATAACTCAGTCCTTGGTTAGTTCCTAAAATGTAGTAAACATTCAAAAATAACTGCTAAATTAAAGAAGATGAGCATTTAAATTTTACTTTAATCAAATGACTTTCTGATCAACTATTAAACTCAGAAAAACTTGAGACTCAGAAAAGTTAGGTGATTTGCTCAAGGTCAACTCCAAAAATAAGTAATGGAGCTAAGCTTTCAAACAAGGCTCTGCAGACTTCAAGACACGTGTACTTTTCTGTATTTGGGGGTTCTTCACCACCTGCCTCTTCAGAGTAAATGGGTTAATAATTATCTTGTCACTATCAACTAGCCCTAAGCGGGTTTCCATTGTTTTGTTATATCTTATAATGTATAAATGATGTTTAAAAAATAGTAATATGAACTGAAAAGTGATTTTCCTTATATAAACTTGCTGTTTACCTTAAAGATGATAAGGATATATAGGAGGGGGAAATGGAAATAATAGAAGGCAGTTAGAGAAGTGCTTTAATGGATGGTACTATGTTAGAAGAAATGAACTTGTAACAGCCTCATGTTCAAGGATAAGAATATTTAAGACAGAGGTGGAAGGAAGCCACTAACTTTCAAGACAAAAAGGTTTCATTTCAGGTCTATAGGCCAATAAACTTCTCATCTTTTCCCTCATTTTCATTTTAAAAACTAAAAAACTTGAATACTTTTGATGCCATTTCTCCAGCAGTTTTCAAGTCTCAATCAAAATCTGCCCTGACATCAACAATTACTTAGTCAAGTGAATCCCTAGACTAGTAGGAGCTATTCTTCAAATATTTACTGAGCAACGTTCAAGGACACTGCACTGTTAAGCTGAAAAGGAATACAAGTAAACTCACAATCCTAGCAAGCCATATCTAAAAAAACAACAGAAGTGTAAAATAACAACTCAAAAGAATGCCAGAGGCAGGAACAGAAAGTGTCAGCTATGAAAAACAATGTCCTTGACCCAGTTAATTAAACACTTCTCAAAAATTATAAAATCTTTCACTCATAACTAGGAGCTAAATTCTATATCCTCCTAATCCTTTTCTTCTACCACGCTCTTTCTCCATTAATTCCTAGAAGACAGTGTGCTAGAATAAGTTTTTTTCATGTTTGCTAAAGTTTAGTAGCCCTTCATTCATTCATTCATTCATTCATTCATTCAACAATGACTGAAAACTTAAGATGCATCAGACACTGTTAGGCAAAGTGAAAACGACAGATCTGAAATTTTCCATCTAATAAACTATATCGCATTTAACTAGTTTTAAACCGTACTGTAGAGTTAAATGATTTGCTTCTTTTTGAAAGAGAAATTCAGAATCGGAAGGGACTATTGGATTAACGTCCTCGTTTTCTCACAGGGGCACTTGGGGGAACGAAAGTGACTTGCCCAAGGTCACACTGTACATCAGTAACAGAGGAGGAACCAGAACTCACGCCTCGGCGCGTCTTCCTGAGGGGAAGTGGTACTAGGCGTTGATCGAGGAAAAGCAAATCTCATCAAATTATAAACAATGTCACTCTCCCCCTCCATCAAAGACAGGGAAGATACGGCTAAACCAAGGGTAGGGAGCGGTAGGAAGCTGCCTCAGTTTCCCAGCACGGATGGTCGCACTGCCTCCCTACGGTAAAGGCTCCGCTCCGTTACATCCCTCAGTCTTTCCCGCCCCGCCCCTTCCTACTGCAACCCCGGGGCCCCGCAGGCGACCGAAGAAAGTTAATCCTTCACTCACAAGGACTCGCACCAGCAACGCCATGTTCCTCAAAAACCATTTCCGGGTGAAAGGCGGGCTTCCGGAGGTCAGTCAGTCGCCACCTCCTGACTAGCTTGTCCTTTCGCCCCGCGGGTGCCAGGCAACGGGGGCGCAGGCGCACAGGGGCCGCCGAGCTCAGGCACGCGCGTTTCCTGCGCTGCGCGCGAGACTGCGGGGCTTCGGCAAGCTTCTCGCTGCCGCGCGCGTCACAGTGACTCTAGCGCTTTTCTCCAGGTTGCTGGACCTAGGTTGCCGAACCTCTGACCTCCGGCTTTTCACGGTCCTCTCCGTTAACTCCCACCTCACCCAGTCTAACTCCTAAGCGTCCCATAGTCGGAGCCCCTTGTCTCCATAGTCTGCCCTAGAAGAAAATCCCTCTTTCACTGGAGCTGGAAAGAACTGGACGTTGGAGGAGGTCCCAACTCTTCCTAGGAAGAGCCTATGGAACGCTGAGTCCTGAAACTCAGGGAAAGAGGTCATTCACATCCCAATCCAAGGCTTGGACAGGAAGGAATTTGAAGGTTTCTGGTAGGCAGGTTAATGGGAACATCTTTGAGTATTGATAGGAAAGGACTGTAAAGTTGAAGATACAGAAGAAAGAATCGAAGGTGCAATGAATTTCATAAGGAGATAGGAGAAAATGACCTTGGGTAGAGGAGTCCCTCCGTGGTATCCCAAGATCAGTAGGGGAGGGGTGCTGCTCCTGGGGTTGACTGAGAGCATGGAGACAGGATGTTGAAGGGCTTCCTTTTCATTCAATCAAACAAAACGGTTACTGAATGTTTACTATACCCTGGACACAAAAAACAAGGGTGGATG
The DNA here is from genome assembly GCA_004024945.1 of Uropsilus gracilis. Lineage (NCBI taxonomy): Eukaryota > Metazoa > Chordata > Mammalia > Eulipotyphla > Talpidae > Uropsilus > Uropsilus gracilis. The sequence continues at coordinate 8,171 of PVHY01020744.1, forward strand.
TTGGCTTCATGAGATCATAAACTAGCAGGGGAGACATGTGAAAGTCTAGTAAGTCAGTGGAAAAAATATAAAAATTGTGGGAAGTGTTATGAAGAAAACAAAGAGCAAAGTCTGAGAATAACAGAAAACTACATTTTAGACAGTATGGTCATGTCAGGCAACTCTGAGAAAGTGTCATGTAAGCTGAGATGCAAAGTCATGGAAAATAACTTTACACGTACTAGTGGATCAGCAAATATTACGAAGTGAAACAGAAAGAAGATTCCAGAACAAGAAGCTTGGACTAGGAAAGAAAAAGGGTTTATTTCAAGAATTCAAAGACCATTGTGGCATTTAAATTAAATAGATCATTTAGAGAAATAGGCAGACTTATGTAAGAGCTTCAAGGTCAAGTCTGGATTTTATTCTAAGTACAGTAATAAGCTATTGGAAGATACTAAGCTGGGGAAGCCTAGCTGGTTGCTTTTTAAAGTCAAATGTGACTTTGATTAAATATAATCAAAGGGTTAAATGCTCTTTTAATGATTTTAGTATATAAATTTAGCTTTGTTTTTATACAGAATATAAAGATTTTCTTCATTAGTCTTCCATATGAAGAATTTTATAAGCCAAAATGAAGGTGCTTTCTGCACACAAATAACTTACATGTGCCATATTGAAAACTCCTACATATAATGCTCCTACACATAAATTAGAACAAATGGCATCACATATTAAACAAGGATAACAGAAACATTCTTGTTAATCAGATTCGAGAAGCAAATATCACATAAAAGCTATGCAAATGAAAACAATAATTCACATGAGATGAAGAATTAAGATGTTGGCAATGAGAAGAGATTGATATTTTATTTCCTTTCTGATGACTGTTTATGAACTAGAGGAAACGTCTGCTCAGAGGAATGCAGATGGTATGGGATTGTAGATTAGAAAAGTGAAAAAAGTTCAAGTCTAACAGAATGAGAGAAAAAGAGGTCAGGGAGGGAAAGAGTACCTAATTGATGATGGATATTCTTCACTTTTTAAATTTTAATTTTTAATTTTTAAATAACTGAGGATATATGACTACATATTCTTTTCTAAAAATTTGCACATTACAAATAAAGTTCCTTTTAACACAACCTTAAATCTTAGCTCTTTCCTACCTCTCTCAAAATTGAACATTGAATATCTTTTCAGATCATTTCTTTTTTCTTTTTTTTTTTTTTTTTAGCGACTAGGTCTTGCTATGTTGACCGGAGTATCCATGGACTCAAGCAGTTCCTAGGTTCAGCCTCCCAAGGCTGGCATTAAATGTGCATGCCACTCAGCTTCAGATCATTTTTAATGTTTTCACTTATATATATAAATGTTCATTCAATATTATCATTCTAGTTGACATGATATTTTTTGTTTACTTAATTTTGCTGCTTCCATTGTTGCTCAATACTTCTTTTGTGTGATTTTATTAACACATCATAATGTGCACACAAACTGTCTGTTTTTCTCTGCTGGGCAGCCTGGCACTAGGATTGGGGACTGATGTTCCACCGGGCTGTTCTTGTCACAATGGCTGGGTGCTTCTTTGAGACATGGTCAGCCAGCTCACTGCAGTAATGAGGTGTGTCTCACGTCAGCTGCACTTTGAGCAACTTAACATCGTGCACAGCACCAGGAACTTCCAGAAGCCACCAAGTGGCGTGCGCTTTGCTTTCTTGCTCTCGTAGCAGTGCTGAGCATCCGGATCTGGCCCTTGACCCTTCTGCGCAAACTGTTAGCAATGCCTCTGGCTTTCTACCAATTACACTTAGTTTGGACATTGGTCTGAGTGATGCCAGATGAACTTCTTGGTCCTTTTTTGATGATCTTGGGCTTCCTGAAGGGTCTGAGGGAAGCCACTGGTGCCAAATAACAGATGGCTGCCACCTCCACAGACAGCACTGAAGAAGAAAAGGGAACTCAACAATCCTTTTAAAATTCTATGTGCGCTGTTCTATATGGATCCAGTTTATTTCCTTTAAACAACTGTTCTAACATAAGATATAATTGGCAGAGTTTGTTTCCATTTTTCCTGTTCTTATGACCAATGTTACCATGAATATTCTTGTTCACTTAAAAACAAAAATTTGAATAGCAAGACAAGATAAATCAAATGAGTCAAGAGATAAAGAAATAAAGTGACAAAGTGAAACCAGGAGCTAAAATGCAGATAATCATGACCTACATCTACCACAGTCGGGCTATACTTTAAGCTATTTAACAGCCAAAATAAAAGGCCAAAATAAAAATTGGGCATTTACACAAGACATTTGCATCTATGAGTTAATTAAGCTATTGTTTACTCTTGGAAACTAATATAACATGATGTCTTTGATTACATTATTACCAAAAATGCAATAATGAACATTTTGGAAGGCTCAGGCCCTTGGAGATGAGCTCCAGCACACCCCCACCACGGCCTAGGCCACTGGCAGGGATGGGAGGGTAAGGGTGAGTCCTATACCACAGGGGTCTCAGGATCTCAGGGTCTCAGGGCCTCAGGTCCAGGGGTCTCAGGCTGGGGAAACAGGTCTCTCTGCCTTCACATGGGCAGGGAGTGGGGGTTGGGCATGTCTGCTGGGAGGGGTGGAGGTGTCCCCCTCCGGTTTACTCCAAAGTCAATCAGACCTTCACTAAGAATGAAAAAAACCAGTCTCTCCAGCTGCAGATATAATGGAGAAGAAAGGAAGTCATAAAGGCCCTGAATACACTCACCACCTGGCTAGGACAAGCAGCCTGTTGAGAACCAGTGAGACAAGAATGGGAGACCAGTGATTGTGGTGACCTGTCACAGATTTCTTCCTGCATCGTCTCTGGGGCAAGGGAACCAAACCCCCAGTCACAGTTTTGTGCATCGTCTCTGGGGCAAGGGAACCAAACCCCCAGTCACAGTTTTGTGCAACATGAATGAGGCTCCCTCCTTTACCAGTCAATGAGGGAAGAAAGACACAGAGATGGGCTGTGACCCCATGGTAGAACTGCTAACACAAGAGGGGGGAGGAGCTGGACCAACCATCTCAGGAAGTCTGTCTTCAGCAGGGAACACCCCCACTGCTAGCAGCTAGGAGTTGGGCTCCCAAACCAAAATATCAGAACTATACAGCACACAAGCAGCACCATGTGACAGATACCAGAAAGGATCCTGGAGAAGCGCACCACGGATCTGCCCTACAAGTTCCTGACATGCTCAATCTGACTATCCACCTCAGTTACTCCTGGAGATCTGAGCAGTCTTGTCTGTTGCTGCCCGGGAGTACAAGACTGATCTCAGAGGAACAGAAATCAAAACTCTGATGCCAATGGCAAGCATTGTCCTATAGTCAGTATATTCTGAATGTTCTAGAACAGTTGAGTATAAAGTTCATTTTTTAAGAAAAATGTTTTTTGAGACTAGGTCTCGCTATTTTTGCCCCTGGAATCGCAGGTTCACGTTGCCCCAGGTACCACGGACTCAAGCAATCCCCAGTCTCAGCTTCCCAGGTAGCTGGGATTACAGGCGTGCGCCACCATGCCCAGCTATATTTTGGGACTAAGTCTCACTGTGTTACCCCGAGAGGGACTCGAACTGTGATCCCTAGCCCCAGCCGCTTCATAGGCTGAAGCTTACAGGCACAAGCCACCATGTCCAGCTCATTTTTTAAGAAATAATTTAATATTTAACCTCTATAACATTTTTCACATAAATCTTTAATTCAGCAAAAGTTCTTGTTAGACAATGTGTTGTTTTTCTCCCCCAGGGTTTTAGTTTGTTTTGTTTTTTGATTTAGGAAGGCCAGTCATTTTGTTGAAGTGGAAATGATGAATATCTTAGCTTTGGTTACATAATCCATTGGGACTCGGACACCACTTCCCTCTCCATTTGTCTTCTTTTTGACTTTCAGTAACCCTTTTTTCTTCAGAAAAAGAATATATCACCTTTCTTCTTCCAGGAAAAGGGACTTGATTCATGACAATTACACAGGAAATAAACAGAGATTTCCCTTTTTTGAAACTAAATTAAGCTAGTTTGGATAGTTTTCACATTTCATATACATGGAAAGATATCTAGAGCAGGTCCTAAAAAATGGGATCAAAATCATATCTCACCTAGCTGACAGAGACTCTTTTACAATTGCAAATCAGATCTTGTCGCTGCCCTGTATAAAATTAAGTCAAATACAAACTCCTTGTGTGATTTCCAAGGTCTCAAAACTTGGACTGTGTCTCTCGGATCTCACCCTCCTTGCTCTGTCCACTTACTACATAGTAGCCACACTAAGCTTAGCTTTCCTTTATCTTTTATTTTTTTCCAAATAAAATTTTGTTGACTAACAATTGCTTTACAATATTGTCAGTTTTAGAAATACAGCCATAGAACACCCACACCAAAGTTCTAGTGTCATTCACCACTATCCATTTGATGCTTTCCTTTTTCTTAAACTTACCAAGTCAATTCTTGCTTCAAGGACTTTGCACATACTTTTCCTTCTGCTTGAAATGCCCCATCTCTGGATATTCGGATGACAAAATCAACAGAATTTGCTGATCAGCCAGTTTGTAGTATTGCAAATGAGAGAAGAGATACTCCCAACCAGGAAGGAAACAGTAGAGATCAGTGAGAAATTCATAAGTATTAGGAGATGGAACTGGCAAAGTCAAGGGTGAATTGTGTGATTTTTACGTAAGCAACTAAGTGGATGGTAAACTATTTTACAACAAAAACACAGAAAGAGGAACGTATTTTGAGAGGAAGATAGTGAGTTGTTTTGGACATGTCAAGTTGAAAAACTCTAGGATATAGCTTCAACTTGGAAAAACAGCAATTTCACCAAATGGTAAAAGAGAGGATAAATGCTATTGATAAAATCTTGGTTTAGTGGTGGAAAGTTGAATTTCCTTCTAATTTGTCATGAATTTGGAGATGAGGCCATCTATTAAATAGGCAGGGCTTGGAGTCAAGGTCTGAGGAATGAGAAAAAGCTTTCTATGATGACTTGAATTGTGTCCCCTCAAAAAGATATGCTAAGGTTCTAAACCCCTTACCTGTGATGTTCACTTTATTTGGAAACAGGTCTTTGTAGGTGTGATTAAGATGAGCTCATCAGTGTAGGCCGTAATCCAATATGACTCTCATAGGATCATATGAAGAAATTATTTGTACAACTAGATGGTAAGCTCCTTTTGAAAGCTGTTATTTTTCTTTCACCACAGACAATGGAGTCAAATGATATACCTATTTAAATTATTTGACTTCTTAGGGAAAATATACACAGGAAAAAGACAAATACTGCTTGATTCCACTCATAGCACATATCTAAAGTAGTCAAATTCACAGAAATAGAAAGCATGTGGTTGCTATAGAGTGGGGATACAGGAAAACAGGGACTCAATTTTGCAATATGAGTTTCACTTTTGTTTTGAAAAGTTCTAGAAATGTGTTGAACAACAATGTAAACATACTTAACATTTCTGAGCTGTACATTAAAAATGGTTAAATTGGTAAACTTTGGTATGTGTTAGCCTTTTTTTTTTTTTTAAGAAACAAAATAAGAATCAGTGGTTGCCTAAGATGGAAGTATGAATCTGCTGCTCCTGCAGCTAGTCTGGGTTCCTCCCTCTCTTTCTTAGGGTGAATATAGTCATAGTAGAAATGACTATATTCATACTATAAGTATGAATCTGCTGCTCCTGCAGCTAGTCTTGGTTCCTCCCTCTCTTAGGGTGTGCTGTTGAATGTGATGTTGTTGTTGTGTGATGTTTTTCTTAGAACACTGTATTCACAAGTAAGCCAACTATTCATATTAACCTCAATTGAAAAATCTTCTGAGACCTAGTCTCTAAAAAAAAACAGGAAAATCTTTTGATTTTGGATAGGAGAAATGACTATACTGAACTTGCCGAGAGAATGAAGAGTTTACTCTTAAAGGAATTTTCAAGGATTTTTGTTTGTTTGTTTGAGACTAGGTCTCGCTATTTTTGCCCGTGGAACCGTAGGCTCTCATTGCCTGTGGTACCACAGACTCAAGCAATCCCCAGCCTCAGCTTCCCAGGTAGCTGGGATGACAGGCTTGCACCACCACACCCAGCTATTTTTTTGGAACTAAGTCTCAATACGGGCCCCAGGCAGGACTCGAACCATGATCCCTAGCCCCAGCGGCTTCATAGGCTGAAGCTTACAGGCACGAGCCACCGTGCCCAGTCCTCAAGGATCATTTTTACAATATGAATATAACCTAATATCCAAAGTCTGTTATGTACATCATGGAGGTTCCGGTACCTATTTTTACTATCTACTATTTTACCTATTATTGTTCTCCTTCTTCACCAACTCTCCAGTGATGTGCTTCACCTTTGAGGCCCTGACTGCTCAGTTTTCTCTGTTCTCCAAGTTTCTCTGTTTTCTTAGAAGGTCAAAGGGCAGCCTTAAGATACCCATAATTGGCCGGGCATGGTGGGGCATTCCTATAAGCGGCAGCCTAGGAAGCTGCGGCCGGGGCTAAGGATCAAGGTTTGAGGTCTGCTGGGGGCACTTAGTGAGACCTAGTTCCAAAAAAATACAGCTGGGTGTGGTGGCATGTGCCCATAATCCCAGCTACCTGGGAAGCTCAGGCTGGGGATTGCTTGAATCTGTAGTACCCTGGGTAACATGAGCCTGTGGTTTCATGGGCAAAAATAGCGAGACCTAGTCTCAAAAAAAAAAAAAATACCCATAATTGAATGATTTGGCAATTCCCAAATGGAGCCATCCCTCACCGTCTATAGCACCAATCATCAGTCTGGTGCAATGTTAGGGATTAGAGGCTGTGCCCTCCCCCTTTTGTAAACTTGCTTTCATTTGCTCATAGAATCCTTCTACCTAAAAATGTCTTCTTTCAATCCTCAGGCAAATTCCATTCAAACTTCAGGACCCTGCTCAAGTTCCTCATTATGACATGAAGCCTGACTACCACCTTTTTTGTTCCTCCTCCCCACCTCCCACCTTCATTCCACTTATTTATCACTTGAGTATTTGATTACCTTCTTTCTCTTATTTGCCTAAATTGAGTTATCCTATACCTCTAACATCGTTATACATTTCTTATATTACTTAACATTTCGTGTTTGTAATATTAAAGTTAACAATGATCTTAGTGCTCCCATTATCAGTAACTAAAACTGAAGATCAGAGATGGCATCAAAGTACGGGGAGCCTCCCCCTCCATGTATGCCTCCTATTTCCTCTAAGCTACATGTTTAACTATTTTCTCTGTTGGGATTAACAGTACTGTGTGTCCCCAAAAGAGATGCTTTTGGACTAGGGAGTCAAAGCTTAGGGGGGTGATTCATTTGCTTTCCAGGACTGAGGTCAGTGGAGTCGAGGTACCAGAAAAGTAGTAAAAATGAGCCAAATAACACGGAGGACTTTGGAGACCTGCAGTTACCTCTCTGGAGTCCGCTTTCTCAGATGTAAAGAATGTGTGGTGATATTCTTGCCCTGCCTGCTTTGTGGGATTGAGGCAAAACAGTAACAGCTGATACTGAGTGGCCCTCCGTGCCAGCTATTGTTTTGAATGTCTTTCACATCCTCATAGTTATCTCTATGAAGGAGGAAAGTTAATTACCCACCCACCCCCCTTTTTCACAAATGAGAAAACCGAGATTTATAAATTTAGGTTCCTCTTGGTCTTAAGTGATCAATCTGAAATTTGAAACTGGTTATCTATTGAGCCCTCAGAGCCATGAGACCATGTCCAGGACAGTGTTGCTAAACACTGACGACTACAAGCTTTGTACTCTTTTATGTACGAATGTATCATACAAGTATGCAACTCATTGTGATTAGTATTGGTGGTGGGTGGGTGCCTGGTGGAGATAAATTTTCTGTGATGCAGCTGAACAGATCAGGGGGTTAGGCTGTTCCCATCCATCATGGGTTGGTAGAAAAGTGGGGAGAGTACACAATCTGAGTGGCTCTTTGTGAAAGAGAATTTTAGGGCAGGTTGAGGTGGGAGAGGAAGCTCCCCTCAGGTATCAGGCCAGAGTCACAGTCAATTCAAAACCCCAGTGTTCAGCAGGAAGGGCATGGTGGTTGAGATAAGAGCAGACTTTCCTAGAAACTAAAGACACACAGCACATAAAATAAGTGCATGCAGGAGTCAGCCCTACCTGTGACCCTCTGTCCCCTACCTCTCTGTCCTTGAATTTCCAGTCACCCAGTTTCTGCACTACTCTCCCTGTATCCACATAAGGAGTAATCTTTAATTCCTGCTTGACTGCCCTGGCACCTCCCTCCCAGGTTCGTTCCCCGCTCATGTACACCGGAACTCTGTCTGCCATGGCAAACCCTTTGTTTACTTCCAGAGCTCTCAGGTCTGCCACCAGCCAAACACAATGGAGCCCAGCCAAGGAGGGCTCCGCTCCAGGTTCAGGCCCCTCAGGGACAGGTAATGGCCTCCAAGCCAAGGAGGCAGCTCAAAGTTAAGCTGCCCCCTATACTCGGCTCTTGCTCCAGGTCTTGACAACCAAGGTTTCAAGCCCAGAGGGAAAGGACGCAGATGTACCCATAACTGGGAAAGAATCCCTACTAGTTTTGGCTAGGAGCCCTGGAAATCAAAAACTGAGGTGGAGAGAGATGGGGGAAAGTTTGAAACCCCCCAATCCTCCAGAGGTCTAAACTACCTTCTCCTTGTTCTCTCTCTCTTTGGCCAGGGAAAACCTGATCCTGAGCCCTTAGAAAAAAATTTCAGGTGCCCAAATTTCCCTATCAACGATCTGTATTTCCCTCCCAAGCATTCGTGTCTCACGCCACCCCAAAGATCCTAGTGGAAAGAGGGAAGTGTGCATTTTCTCTGGGCCAAGCCCCAAGCAGGAAACATTAGAGGATGTATCTGGCACTGGTCTTTTTGAGGTTAGTACAGGAGGTTATTTATCATAGGTATAATAATGTGTTTATATAATGTATCATGTAGATGGGAGGGACTCCAACGCTGCCTCTGGAGCTTGGGAAGAGGTGTTAGGAGGTAATGGTGAAAAATGAGAACCTGTGAAGGTGCTGAGTTGGAAGTAACAGGAACACAGACAAGATCACTCAAGGAACAGGGGTCAGTCACTGTTCCCCAATAGGGTAGGAAGAGATGTCTGCAGCCCAGTTTGCCCTGTGGAAGAGTAGAGGGCCCTTTAAAGGGTGTTAATTGCAAGTGGGAGGAACAGGGAAGGCAAGGCAGATACTGGTGAATAAAATGGGGATGATTATAGAGGAAAACAGAATGCCCAATTTCCCTCCCATTTAGGGATCCATTTCAGAGACAACACCCTTTACTAAGGAATGTCAAAGAGAAAAGCCTAACTCTTTTGCCAGGCCCCAGCATAACAGATGGCGCTCCAGACATGGGCCTCTGGAAGGAATGGGATTAGAAGTGAGTACGTGCTCTGCTCAGCCTGTACTCTCTGACCCATTCCACTTCTGTTTCCAGAACTGGGCCCTGCCATCTCCTCACCCTGGGCCATTCATTCTTTGGAGGGCCACTGGGTCCCCTGAAATAAACAAGAAATCTATCACAGTTTTAGGCACAGTTTTGCTTTTTTATCTCATCAATGTACATTTTAATCTAACAGTCTAACAGCCTCGCACTCCTCATCCCTGCCCAAGCCCTCTCCCCCCTTCCCCACCCCTGCCCATCAGTATCTCATCTGCAGGGAAGCAGAAAGTCACCAGGCACATGGTGATTCGAGGAGGAAGTGGCACCTCTGGCTCTCCCAAGAGGAGACCCCCCTGGAGAGTCCAGAGGTCAAGGAGGTCCAGGTAAGGGAGAGGCTGTAGCTAAATCTCATCAGAAATATAAGGTTTTCTAGGTCTCAGTCTCATTCAGAGTCTGTCTCCCTGGGTCTGTTCCTGCTGGTCCTAAGGGGGCTTGTGGATAAAAGGGTCCTCTAGCCCAAGTCCCACTTGGCGAGTGAGCAAGGCTTTCGGAATCCTCTTTCATGTATTTTGTGTAGATGCTGCTGGCTTGCAGTTTTCCAATCCTTCTGAGATTCCAGGGTGCAAGGAGGGGCTCTCATGACCAGCATCCTGTGGGTGCACCACCAAGAGGCCAGTGCTGCTACCTGCAACCACAAGACTCCACGACCATGTCCTCATACTGCTTATAGACCACATTGTTGGCAGAGTCAATGAAGAGGATGCTGATGGGACTCAGCCTGGTGGGCACACAGCAGGTGGGTGGCGTGGACTCAGGGTCCATGGAATTCATCAGGGTCTGGATGACTGCATGGTTCGTGGGCTCCAGGTGGGAGCGCAAGGGGAACTCACATAGTCCCTCACAGTGGAAGGCCTCATACTCAAGGGGAGCGATGATCCAGTCATCCCAGCCCATGTCCTTGAAGTTGACATGCAGTGCCTTCCGACTGCAGCGAGCCTTGGGATTCTTGCTGGGCCGCTTGCCCTGGCGTGTGGCCAGCGGAGCCCGCCGTTTTCGTCGCTGGCTGAACAGGTACTCATACACAGTCTTATCATCCTGGCCAGAGCGGGCCTTAATCTCATTAAAGAACAAGTCTCGTTTCTTGGTGCGGCCAAACACCAGGAACAGGGCCTTCTCATGGACCTGCCGGGAAGCCCGGTCAAAGCCCAGGCCACGAAGGTCCACAGCCCGGCCCCGTTCCCAGGCCTCCAGCTCCAGGCACAGCTGGGCTGAGTTCTTAAAGTTTCGGAAGAGCTTCCAGATGTCGAACACCTCCCAGCCAGACCCATCCAGGCCTGGCACAGAGCGCATATCCAGAAGGGCTGCCGGTTGCCGACCGCTGGGGCAGCTGGACAGCTTCAGCTGGGCAGCCCGCCCACTGCCAGGGGCCACTGGCTTGGCTGCATCCGAGGGCTTCTTCCGTAAGATCCGCAGCTCAGCCCCTAGCAGCCCATCCTTCTCCAGGGCACTAATGTCAAACACGTACCTCTGCTTCCTGACCACAGGACCTCGGTCATCTAGAGAGAACACCCAGAAGTCATTCCCCAAACCTCACTAGGGGAACCAGTCACCTCAAGGCCTCAGGGGAGGGCCACAACTCTTCCCCCCAGTCCCCCAAGAGAGTTTTCTTGAACCTCTTACCCACTCTGACAGAGGCCAAGACCAAAACCACTGACAGCCTTTTTCAAAATAAGACAGCTTCCTTCACCCTGATCAAACAGGGGTACAGGTAGACATGACAGTGGGTGCTTTCAGTGATTCTGGATATTTGTATCAAAGACTGTAGCAGATATTCCTCAGTCTTAGAACTGCCTATCCCTCTAGAGCTCCCTCTTTCACCTGTTATCTAATATGCTATCTCATTTGTGAGACTGGTGGGGTAGGAACTATAATTACCCGTTTTTCCAGAAGCTTAAGAAGGAAGGTGACTTCCTCAAGTCACTCAGCTAAGAAAAAGCAGAGTGGGAACTCTAGTCTAGAATGTTTCATACCCAATCCTGAGCAGCTCCCATTATACCTCGAAAGAGGATCTTGGTGTTCTTGTTTTACAGATGATGCACAGGGAGGAGGCAATGTCTTGCCTAAGGCCACACAGAGAGTTAATGACAAAGCTGATTTGCAATGCAATTTCCTTAGCCTTCCTGTATAATGATTTTGGAGTATGTATATGTATGACAGTGTTTGTATGTGAGTATGAAAGATAAGGTATAAGTGAGTATCATATATACATATGATTGAACTTGTCTGAATATTTGAAGGGTCTTATATGCATGTGCATCTCTAAGAAGATTCCTTGTATATATGCAGGAAAGTATGTGTGCATATGTAGGTATGTGATTCCACACGTAAGCATAAATATAAATCTGTGTGTGTATAAGAAGATCAGTAGTATGTCCAAATCAACGTGTCCTCCTTCCTAAACACCAATTTGCCATTGGGAAGCATTCGTACATTGCTCTAGAAGGTGACTAATTAGGCTTTTAAACTCCCCATCTCCCCCTTGTCAAACTCCCTTAGTGCTGGGGGGCACAAGGACTTATTTTATGAGCCCCCAAGGGGTCACAGCTTTTCTTGGCTGGGCAGGGAGCCAGGCCACCTCCCCCACCTCAGCCAGACTTACAGCCTCTGTGCCTGCCCCCCTGTCATTCCCCCACAGGCCAGCTCTAATGAGGAGCCTCTCCCACTCTCCAACCCCTCCCCCACCGTGCCAGCCAAAGGCCTAAGAAGCACTGAACCAGAGCATATGAGCTGCCAGCAACCCTAGTGATGAGAAGTTCACCTCCCTCTCACACTCCCAGAAAAACTGAGACCCCAGGGTGGTGGGGGGAAATGGGAGGTGGGGTGGGCAGGGACACTCACTGTGATCTCACAGTAAGTTGAGAGGAAAAGCCAAGATGGTAGTAAAGATGGGAGGAGAGAGAAGAGCAAGCAGCAAGTATTCTCCTGGGTTACTGATAAAAATGATCTGTATTTAGAACATTTTTTTGCATATTCGAAGAGCTCTCAGAAATCACCCAGTCTAACCCATATATAGTTATCCAGATGGAGAAACTGAGGCTCCAAAGGAAGAAGGGACTTTCCCAAGGTCACATTGAGAGTAGGATCCTAGGTCTGCTGTTCCACCTCCCCCAAAACAGTTAAAGGTCATGCCATGTCTCCTTATTATCATCACCTATCCTGCCTCTTCTGCCTCTTATTGCAGAACCAAGGGTATTTAGAAATACCTCTCTCTCTCTCTCTGCCATCTGAGAAAACGTACAAACCCCTAAAGCCTGGAAAGTTTGGCCAGCTCACACAGGTACAGAGCAAGGCCTGGTAATCAAGGGTCATAGTATCTGGTCCCCAACTCTGCCACCACCTGGCAGTTTCCTGTTTTGACTTCAGTAACCCCCCTCTGCAGCTTACAGGAATTGAACTTGGTGATCCCCAGGTGCCCTCCAGCACTGGCACGCCAGAAGCCTGGGACCTGGAATGTGTGAGATCAGCCCAGACACCACCCCAGGTCAGATGCACACACCATCTCCCACCAGTGCGGTGTTGGGGCACTGAGAGGTCCCTCCATGCATGCAGATGTCCCTCCCTCTGAGCCATGCCCCTGCCACCCCGCCCCCTCACCTTGCCCTTTGTCAATAAAGCTGGTGATGGTGTTGGCCAGGCCTGCCTCCAACTTCACGCTGCTGTTGCCTCCCTTTCTGTCAGCATCGGACAGTGTCCTGTACAGCGAGAGCATGTACTCGTGGGGCGTGATGGGGGGCGGGCGGAACGGTTCCTTAGGCTCTCGAGGGGGCCCAGGCTCCCTGGCCTTCTTCAGCAGGAAGGGACTAGGGACAGATCCTGCCTTGGGGGGTGCCTTACCCCCCGGAAGCTGTCCTTTTGCGGTCACAGTCCGCGTTGCAGCCTGCCTGGTATGGGGAGGGTGTCCTGGCTTGGATTCAGGTCCACCTGATCTGGGGGGTAGCTTTTTGGGTTCATCCTTCTTGGTCTGTGTCAGGCCTCCTGTCTGCCCGGTGCCCCCCTTTGCCCTGGCATTGGTGGCCCCCCCACCATAGCTGTGACCCCCTGGCCTGAAGATGTTCCGGGCCTGAGGGGGCCTCTCCTTGGCTTCTGCTTTGGCCAATCCCGGCCTGGCCCCCTGGGGTCTCTGGCCCAAGTCAGGGGCACCCAACACAGTGCAGATGAATTCCAGGTCCAGCCAAGCCAGGTGCCAAAGCAAGAAAGTGAGGAGTTTGGGGAGTCTCATCCTCTGGCCAGCCGCTGAATGATACCAAAGAGAACGGCGGCAGCAGCGAAGGTGCCTCTGGTTTGGCAGGAAAAATCATGAAAGGAGTGGACCCTCAAAAGCAGCGGCAGCAGCAGTAGCAGCAGAAGGAAAGGCTTTCTCCTCAGTCTGAGACTCTTTAAGTCTGCCGGGTGTGTGTTTGTATCCAGTCCCATAGTGGAAATGCTCTCGGATCCAGACGTGCACCGTCTCCAGTCAGCAGCTGAAAATAACTCGTTCTTGAAAGGAGAAAGCCGACCGCCCCCTTTCTCCTGCACAACTGACTGAGGGCTTGAAGGAGGCTTGTATAAGGCTGAGGGATTTTTCCAAGAAGGAAGAATGGCGTAATGCTGCCTGTGTGCTCCAGTTTTTTTTTTTTTTTTAAGTTTTGAATCCTTTCCAGTGAAAATACTTCACTCACTCACACACACACACACACACACACACACACACACACACGCCTGCAGGTGCTCAGAAAAATCTTTTACAAACCTGAACTCAGGAATTGGAAACGGAATTCCAACCCAAACCAATTTAATTACTCTCTGATGTCATGCTGTCTAAACTCATTTAAGTGCGATATATTTATGTGAAAAAAATCACCGCTGCCCTTTCGAGGCCATGGCTCACGGGGGCTCTTGGCACAGAGCCCCACAGCGGGACATTAGGCTTAGGGGGCCTCTCAGTCCATGGAGCGGGCTCAGGGGTCCTCACCTCCACCTCACTGGGAAACCCACCCCACCTTCCTAAGGAGAGATGCTGAGGAATGAGCTCAAGGATCTTAAGCCCCAGAAGCATGGGGAGTGTGGGTTTTCAGTTAAGTCCTTGGGGTGTTTTTAAAGTAGTTTCAATGCCTATGTCTAGTCTGGGGCCTGATTTGTTGTTGGGGGCAGCACAGATGGCAGCGTTTACCCACAGTTTCTTTTATTTTAATAAACTTGTGGTGACCCAGAGACAGAAAAATATCAGTACCCACTACACCCCTTCCCCCAAATGTCATTGACTGAGCTCAAATGGTTTCTTCAAACTTGTTGGGGGGAGTGAGGAGGCAACTGCCCCTCTGAGCTCACTCTCTGGTTGGAGGCAGGTTCAGGGTGTATCTCACTACCACCCCAGCAAAGGCAAACTCACCAGTTTCTTTGGAAAAGGCTGACTGGATCCAGAGGAGGCCGACCCAGCCTGGGGCAGCAGCGCCCCCTGCAGGATACTGGTGGTACAACTGGTTTGCCACTGGATATTTATCTGGGACGCCAGGGTTTAAGTGTCTCAATGCAGTACTGCAGTACTGAAGCCCCCTTTCATTGATGAGCCTGTCTCACAAGTTCCTAGACAGCTCACCACAAGGTCTCAGAGAGAACCTGTTCCCTCTGGGTTACCCTCCTCTCACTCCCACAAATGGAGGAACTATATCCTGAGACCATCAGCAGAAAACTCACCTCCTCTGGGAAGCCTTCCCTGATACCCAGAGTCAATTATATCTTCTTGTACACTTCACAACAACACAGAACTCTGACAGAGGTACTGCAGCTCAGGAGCAGTAGTCAGGTAGGCTTCTTTCTTAATCTAGACCCTTGGAGCCTGACTAATAGAGATCTGTTTATACTAAGTTTATGGGCTTGGTTTCCCAGCATAACCTGGCATACAGCAGAAATCAGTGTCTGATGAGTGAAAGAAGGTGAAATTCATGACTGGGGGACCCAAGTGCCCAACCAGTCTTTTCACGGTGCTGCTCCCAGATGCTTTGAACTTCAGAGCACAACAGCATAACTTGGCCATTTCAAACTTCACTTGGGGCTCCTAGGTCAGAATGCCCAGTAGAGCTCCACTTCCTCATCTCAAAGGAACAGCACCACCAGCTACTCTTCTGAGGAACTCTGAGGAAGGGCTGAGTGCAGTACTTCAGGTACTCAGGTTCACAATACTTGACTTCCCTTTAAACTTGCCCTCACTCAAGCACCTTCTCCAGCGTTACCCCCTCCTCTCCGCTCCCACTGCCTCACTGTCTCAGTTCCATCCTCGCCACCTGACTACAACATTTCTCTTATGATTAGCTTCTAAGCCTCCAGGATCTTTGTATTTCAACCCTCCCTTGAAAAGTGCCAACTCAGTGACCTCTCTTCCATGAAGTTTCCCTCGTCATCCAAGAGATACACAGCTCCTGAACTGCCATCACACATTCTATGCCCTTTTCACTACAGCAGCGCAAAGATTACCCAGTTCTAGCTGGGCATGGTGTGCGCACCTGTAATCCAGGCTCTGGAAGGCAAGAGGCCAGGGATCACTTGAGTTCACAGGTTCAAGACTACCCTGGGCAACAGCAACATCTGGTCTCGAAAAAGCAGCTGGATGCGGTGGTGAGCGCCTGTAATCCCAGCTACCTGGGAGGCTGAGGTTGGGGATCACTTGACTCCACAGGAACGAGATTATCCTGGGCAACATAGCAAAACCTAGTCTCAAAAAAAAAAAAAAAGATTACCCAGTTCTTCCTCTGCTCCCTGTCTTCACGGAACTATGAAATGAACACAGTTCATTTCTCCTACTCTGTGTACTTTCTTCATGTTTTTAACATCCTAACTAAAGTCCTTATAACTGTAATTATTGACATACCTCCCCCAGAAGCAGATAGATTATGGCTAGGCTGTTCCATGTGTATTTTTCACGTCTTCCCACTGCTGTGCAGTGTATCCAGCACAAAGCAGTTTCTCAAAATATGCAGTTTGAACGAATGAATCACTAGCAGGTCCTCCTGTGCAAAAGCCATCATTTTCTACATTAAGGTGTAGTTACCTGTCGACATGCCATTCCTTTCCTGCTATACTCGGAGCTCCTTAGAGGGGTGGATTCTGTCTTGTCAATTAGGGGTATTTTGTAAATTCCAGGGAGCACTGACAAGAGGGAATCAAGCAACAAAGATGTCCCTGCACATGGTCTGATAAAGAGCAAAGACTTCAGAGACAAACGGACCCGAGTGTGCTGTATGATTGATCATGCTGTGTGACCTTTGCAAGTGTCTGAACTTCTCTGAATTCTGAACAGGGACCACAACAGCATCTATTGCACAGTAATTTTGTGGGTTCAGTGAAAAGAATCATAAAATGATTGGCCTAGCACCTGGAAGATATTAATAATAGCTACTAAATTGAATGCTTACTCTAGCAAACTAGACTCTAGTCTTTGTATCCCTTTTTTTTTT
>PVHY01020745.1:0-25011 GCA_004024945.1 Uropsilus gracilis
CTGTGGGTTTTTTTTTTTTTTTACATTTATGTCCTTATTGTTCTCCCTTCAGGGGTAGTTTCTGTAGTTCTCCCACCACCAGAGCACCTGGGAACCATCACCACAGTCCTTTGTGCTCTTCCCTCCCCTCTTTGGAGCCTCTCACTCCCCTCCCCTGGGATTCGATGCTTTTTGTCTAGTGTGGCCCCTCTGATCAGTGTGACAAGCCAAATTGTTTGGGCAGGATGTTGGGACAGGGCTCACCAGTCTAAAATGCGGTCCACTGATTCAAACGGGAGTTGGGGCAACTCTTATCCTGCCAGTTTGCAATTTCCTTTACCTGCCTCTCTCCGCACCGCACCTTTGACAAGTTGCACGTGGTCCCTTAGGAGCACCCATGCTGCAGGCCAAGGTTCTCCTGATCTCAAGGCCCATCGTGAGAGGAAGACTCAGATCATATCAGAGACCCTGAATGTTCCAGTCATGTATGTGGTCATCCAAACCCTGTGGTCTTGTATGCCTCTGGCTGTACCCCTGGTATCATCATGGGGACAGGATCATCCACACTGTGCCCATCTATGTGGGCTGTGCCATGCCCTGTACCATGATACTCTCATTGACTGGGACCTGACAGACTATGTCATAAAAATCCTCACAGAGTATGACATTGGACAGAGGAAATTATGGGTGACATCAAGGTGAAACCCACTATGGCACCCTAGACTTTAAAAGCAGGATATGGCCACCACTGTATCCACCTCTTTCCTAGAGAGGAGCCAACAGCTACCTGGCAGTCAGGTGATCAGCAGCAGCGCATAGTAGCAGAGGTAACCCGGGGCCTGCTTCTAGGACTCCTCCCTGGAAACTGAGTCCTGCAGTATCCATGAGGCCAAGTGTAACATCAATGTTCTGAAAGATCTGTGCCAACAAGATGCTGCCACTGATACCACTTCATATCCTGGCTTGTAAACAGGACATAGAAGGAGATCACATCCCTGGCCAGGGTGATGAAGATCAAATGTAGGCAGTCTGCGTGGTTCCACACTCTGTCCTGGCCTCAGGATGTAGATCTGCCTCAGGTTGCACTCAGATGAGGAGCTCTTAGTTTGCTGGGTTCTGTCTCCATCCCACTCCAAAAAGAATGTGGTGCAGTTTTAAAAAATACGTCTAGATTATCTGTTCAGCCACAGGAAAACTGAAGACAAACCCAGACTGAGATGTTCAACTGATACCTGGTCAGTATTCTTTAAACTCTCAAACTCATGAAAAACAAAGAAAGACTAAAAATCTGTTGACAGACTCAAGGAGATTAAAGTGAAATAACTGAATGTTACATTAGATCCTCAATGGAATCTTGGAACAAAAAAAGGCAGTAGGGACAATCTGATAAAATTTGAATTAAGTCTACACTTTTTTAATAGTAAAATATCAATGTTAATTTCTTGATGCTGATAATTGTACTGTGATTAAGTGAACTGCTAATATTAGGGAAAGCTCTTCTGGAGCTCATCCCAGTTCACTCAGGTTGCTTAGCTGCTTGTTTAGCTAAACTCAGAGAGTTTAGCTGCTTGTGGCTGTAGGATTAGGGCTCCTCTTTTCTCACTGGTTGTCAGATGGGGACCTCTCTCAGCTCCCAGGGGCTACCCAGAGTCCCTTGCTATGGCCCATAGGCAGTTTACAACATGAATGTTTCCTTCCAAGTCAGCTCTCTCTGAACTTCCTCTTCTGCCCTCTAGACCCCATTAAGAGTTCACCTGGTTAGGTCAGCCCCACCCAAGGAGCATCCCCCTTTTGATGAACTCAACTAATCAGGGATTAATTCTACAAAAATCCCTTTCGCCAACTAAAGTAACATACTATAAGGCATAATATCCTTTTATATCTAAAGGTCTTCTCCACAGCCAGTGGGGAGGATTATACAAGATTGTGGGGGTCACTGAAGGACATTTTAAAATTATGCCTACCTCCCTGCTTTTCTACAGCTTCTATTTCTTTTCTGTGTGCATATGGATTGCTTGTAAATAAGAAATATAACTAAAGAGTTATTTTATTTATTTAAATTGCTTTTTATTTTATGTTGTTTTTTTTGAGACTAGGTCTTCCTTTTTTTTTTTTTTTTTTTTTTTTTTTTTTTTTTTTTTTTTTTTTTTTTTTTTTTTTTTTTTTTTTTTTTTTTTTTTTTTTTTTTTTTTTTTTTGAGACTAGGTCTCGCTATTTTTGCCCGTGGAACCGCAGGCTCTCATTGCCCGGGGTACTACAGACTCAAGCAATTCCCAGCCTCAGCTTTCCAGGTAGCTGGGATTACAGGCGCGCGCCACCACGCCCAGCTATTTTTTGGAACTAGGTCTCACTACGGGCCCCAGGCGGGACTCGAACTGTGATCCCTAGCTCCGGCCACTTCATAGGCTGAAGCTTACAGGCACGAGCCACCATGCCCATGCCCGGCCCAGGTCTTGCTATTTTTGCCTGTGGAACCGCAGGCTCACGTTGCCCAGGGTACCACAGACTCAAGCAATCCCCCGTCTCAGCTTCCCAGGTAGCTGGGATTACAGGCGCCCGCCAGCACGCCCAGCTATATATTTTTGGGACTAGGTCTCCCTACGTGGCCCCGGCGGAACTTGAACCACGATCCTTGGCCCTGGCCTTCCTAGGCTGCCGCTAACAGGCATGCGCCACCATGCCCAGCCTATTTTTTATTTTAGAGACTAGGTCTCGCTATGTTGCCTGGAGTAGTCCCGAACCCACAAACTCAAGTGATCCCTAGCCTCAGCCTCCCAGATAGCTGGGATTATGGGCACGTGCCACCATGCCCAGCCAAAGAGAGCTATTTTAAAAAAGGCAAATTATTCTCCCATGAGAAATACAAGTGCTAGGCAGCCGCCTGAAGACTGCCTGCGCGCCCGGGTCCCTAGCCGTCCATGCTCCCTTGCCAGTGGGGAGAAAAGGGGGTGAAGGTTCCAGGGTAAGCCCCCTGAGCTGGGTGAGCCCTGGAGAGGGGACAGGGTCGGGGTTTCGGTGGCTCCATCCACCAGCGGATGGCTGCTGCACAGGGCAGCCATCTGCAGCTGGGAATGGCGGAGCCACCTTGGCCCCTGCTCCTAGCCCAAGGGGAGCATGGAAGGGTGCAGGCTCAGCCATCCGGGCTTACCCCCGCGCAGGGAGGTACCAGCGCTCAGAGGGAGGAGCCCCTTCCATTTCGCTCTCACTCCAGCTAAACTTCAAGAGGAGCAAGAACATGCGGAACACAAACTCCATCATTGAATGGGTGAGGGATCATGCAAAAATCCAACCCACAAGCCTGAGCTGGACACAGCAGATGGATAAACATGAGAACCAGTGCATACGAGACAAGAGAAACAACTGTAGAGACACGATGTCACCATGCACACTGATGTGCTCATCGGGCCTGGAGGACCCGGTACCTCATTTCAGAGATGCCTTCTAGGAGAGCAATGCCCCCTCCCCACATAAAGGGAGAGGAGAAGAACAAAGATGAGGTAATCGGCCTCACATCAAAACTACAAACTGAGGCAGAGGAGATGATCCACAAAGGCCATTCAAGACGCCTGTATTCACAGAGAAACTTCTTCACCGACACTGGAGAGACACAGGCTGGAGGCGAGACCCCCTAAATCTGACGCCAGAGTCATAAGGTAAAGCAAAGCAATGGAGATGGGATTGGAGAAGGCAGCCTGCAGCAAGAAAACATGGACAGATCACAAATGAATACAGACTGGCCGCCCAACGCAAACTTAAGACTGAAAACCTACCAGCAAGGCTCGCCTGGTTCCAACAACACAGTCCCTCACCCAGTGAAAGGACACTGCCATGGGAAAGAGACTAATGGACTTAGCACAACTAGTAAACAACAAAGAGTGGGGTTTGAGAGAATGGAGGGGGCACCAGAGGGTGGAGGGAGAGGGAGGTATCCCAAAACCACTTACAGAGGTTGTGATCTAAAGAACACACACACACACACACACACACACACGCAAAAAAGACAAGTGCTAGAGCACAAGAGATGTTTGTTTTGTGGGCCTTCGTAGAAAGAACGCTGTATGACCTTTGCCAGATAAATCTCTGAAGACAGAGCTGCTCTGGACAGATGTTTATGGCACCTTCAGTGCAGGATGCTGACTTCACGCCTATGTGCAGTAAAAGTAATTCTCCAAATAGTCAAAAACAAGCCCAGGTTTTGGCAGAAGGGTCCTCATTTAAAATGTAGCATTTAGGGTGAGTTGATTTAATTCAAGGTAGGTTGATTAATCTGGGATTCAGAGGTGTGCTTTGGTGGACTCTTTCCTTGAACCTCCTAAAACCAAATGAAAAATCTAGCGCATCTATGTAGTCTTCAAGAAGACGTTCACTGGTCTTATCAGATTCTTGGTAGAATATTTTTGACTTTAAAAAAAAAAAAAAAAACACTACTCCAGAGCAGCCTTCCTTTTTTTTTTTTTTTTTTTTTTTTGAGACTAAGTCTCACTGTGTTGCCCAGGGTAGCGCTGATCCCAGGGACTCAAGCAATCCCCAGTCTCAGCCTCCCATGTAGCTGGGATTACAGGCATGCGCCACCACACCTGGCTATATTTTAGAGACTAGGTCTCGCTATGTTGCCGGGGTAGTCTTGAACTCGAGAACTCAGGTGATCCCTGTCCTTTTGCTTTCTTTATCTTAGGACTATTTACAATTTGGGCTGGATAATTCTTCATTATTGGGAGTTGTCAGTTCATTATGGAATGCTTAATAGTTTGTTCAATCTTTACCTGTAGTGATCTGGGGGCTTGCGAAGTGAAGACAATATCTTTATTTTATTTTATTTAGAGACTAGGTCTCGCTATTTTTGCCTGTGGAACCACAGGCTCATGTTGCCCAGGGTACCACAGACTCAAGCAATCCCCAGCCTCAGCTTCCCAGGTAGCTGGGATTATAGGCGTGCACCACCACGCTCAGCTTTTTTTTTTTTTTTGGAACTACGTCTCACCATGGGCCCCAGGTGGGACTCAAACCGTGATCCCTAGCCCTGGCCGCTTTATAGGCTGAAGCTTACAGGCATGAGCCACCATGCCCGGCCAAGACAATATCTTTAGATATTGTCATATACCTCTGGAAGAAAAGGACCTTACCCCGAGAACCAGTGATGTGGAAAGATGGAGGGATGGAATGTAAATCAGATCTGGTTTAGCACAGTCCTGGATGTAAATTGCAGCTTTATCATATGACCATGGTTAAATCTCATTTCAGCCTCAGCTTCCTCATACCTAAACTGGGGAAATAAGAAACACCAAATAGGGTTTTGATAGAGGTCAAAAGAAATAAAGCATGCAAAGCTCTTTGCAGAGTGCCTTATATGGTAAACATTAATGATATATGGCAGCTATTAATGAATGAGGAAGTCAGGAAATGGGTACAGGCAGTCAGATAGGAACAGGATGCCCTGAGCGCCAAGCCCATTTATCAAGCTGAACAATCAGTGAGAACCAGGAGGGCGTCCCCCGAAAGCCCAGGTGTTGCAAGCCCATTTATCAAACTGAAACAGGCAACAATACATGGGAGACGGGATGCTCCCCCCCTCCAAACCCAATTCAAAATGGAATGTTTACAACACCAACACAATAACACAATGCTAAGCAATGGACCAAAGCTGGTTTCAGGAATAGGCCAGGTAATGCAGGTAATGTGGGAAACTCAGTGGGTCTCAATAACCTTGGAGACCCCAGGGGATTCAACCAATCAGCAAGAGGTGCAACTGCTGAGACACTCATGGCCAATCCCTCCGACTCCTTGCTGACTATACATATATGAACTTCTGCTTTTCAGCAGCTACCCATTCCCTCAGCAGCTACCCATTCCAGACTCCTTTCTGCTGGGAGAGCTTTCCTGTACTTCCTCTTACTGTCACTAAATCTCTTGCTATTCTGTTTAACTCTGGTCTGAAGGTCTAAGTCTTCCCCCTCAGGGACAAGAGGTGTGAGTGTTTGTGTGTGTGTGTGTGGGGGGGGGAGTGTTTCATTAATATTGTTCCCATAGTTAAGAGACTATGAATGTCTTCATGTCATTCACTTGTTCATTAACTGGTGACTCTGGGCCAGGTCTTTTTTATTTTGTTATTTTCATATTATTCTCTTATTCTCTGCCATAGCTCCCCTTCCCCTACTCTGGTCACTCTAACTCCTCTCACTCCAAGTCCATGTTTGGCCCACTGGTCTTTTCTTTTTTTAGACTAGGTCTCGCTGTTTCTGCCTGTGGAACCGCAGGCTCACGTTGCCTGGGGTACCACAGACTCAAGCAATCCCCATTCTCAGCTTCCTAGGCAGCTGGAATTACAGGTGCGCATCACCACGCCCAGCTATTTTTTGGGCACTAGGTCTTGCTACGTGCCCCTGGTGGGACTCGAACCGCCATCCGTGGCCCAGGCTGTGGCTTCCTAGGCTGCCACCTACAGCCATGCTCCACCATGCCCGGCTTTGGTCTTTTCTTTTCTGGAACTATGTCCTTTATTCCTGGGTGCGGAATTGCACTCCTGGACAGAGACAGATGCTGCTGCTCGGATCTCCACGAGTAGCTGAGGCGGACAGTCAGGCCAAGCATGTCAAGAATTTGCTGTAGGGCAGACATGTGGTGCGCTGTTCCAGGATCCTCTATGGTCACGTGTTGCAGGTTCTGTGCTGTACAGTTCTGGTATCTTGGCTTGGGAATCCAACTCCAAGCCGCTGGGGTGGAGGTGTTCCCTGCTCCTATTCTCTTGTGTTAACAGTTCTGCCATGACGTTATAGCCACATCACTGTGGCTTTCTTCCCCCATTGGTTGGTAGAGAAGGGAGCCTTATTCTCGTTGCACATAACTGCGGACCAGGGATTTGGTTCACCAGCCCCAGAGGCGTTGCAGGTAGAAATCTTTGACAGGTCACCTCAATTGCTGATTTCATCTTCTTGTCTCAGTGGTTCCCAACACACTGCTTGTCCTACCCAGGTGGTGAGTGTATCCGGGGCTGTTACTATTTCCTCTCCTCTCCTCTCCAGCTGCAGCTGGAGAGACTGGATTTTTCATTCCTGGTGCAGGTCTGATTGAGCTTAGAGTAAACCAGAGCGCAGCCCCCCACACCCCAACCCCTTGTGGGCCATGTCTTAACCAGCCCACATTATTCATTCTAACCAGCCTGCATTATTCTTTCTCACATCTTATCAGGTAGAGACTATATTTCTGTTTAATCTTTATGAATGCATTGTTAATGCCAGCTCAGTGTTCCATCAGATCTATTTAGTTTCCTGGCCCTGACATCCTTTTTTTAAAAAAATCTACAAAAACAGCAGTTTCATAGGATTCATCCTAGTTTGTGTCAATCATCGTTCTAAAGCCTTTTGTGTACTAACTGGCTTACATCCTTCAACAACTCCATGCAGGTACAATTACCTGTACATGCAGGTACAATTATCACCCCTCCTCTTCCTAATCTTTCTCTAAAGACAAGCAGAAGACTTTGAAAGCGTGTTCGCAACCTAAGAGGCCCCAAAGGATTTAAAATGTTGAGGCAGAGGTTAGTATATGCAATTAAATGTCAGCTGTAATATCCTTCGAGTGTCCGAAACGCGATCTCTTGAGGGGCCGCACCAGACTTGTATTTGGTCCAAAGCGAAGTGTTGCAGGCCCGGAAATCGGATCCGACTCCTTCACTCACAGCGCACTGTGACGCGCCACTAGGTGGGTTCCCGGGAAAAACGCGCCGGAATCCGCCGTCTCAACCAGTCTCGCTAGACCAGGAACGAAAGCGTTCGGAGTGACGGCCGCTGCAGCCATTTAACGCCAGCGCAGCCGCCTCCAGGTAGAGAGAAACTTCCAATTGGTGGAGCCGTCCTGAAGGAGGCGGGACCGACAGGAAGACCCGCCTCCCTCGGAGTGCTCAGCTACGTGGGCGGGATCCGTCTGATGACGTTGTGCTGTGTGTAGTGGTCTGTGGGCCGGAGGGCGTGGGGAGCGTGGACAGTGACAGTATCGACTCTTGGCTGCTCCTGGAATAAAATAATGACGTTGGAGTCGTTAGAGATCATTTTAATGGAAAGCGTGGTAGGTGCCAAACGCTAAGCTAACTGACCAAACAAACGTGTAGAGTCCGTGAAGGCGGGTATCAGAAGAGACAGGACCAATAAGGGATTGCAGCCTCCGGGTATTTATGCTCTGGTGGCGGGGTGCGTTGTCTGCGCCCCTGGCCACACATGGTTCAAGGATCAGCTGTACTTGGCCAACTCTGAAGGCACTACGTAAGTCCTTGGTGGTCGTTGTACAGGTGGGCCAGCCAATGGGTACACAAAACCTGGTTTAGGAAGTTTCAACTCTGACTTACTTTAAAATCATCTGAGGAGGTAAAACACACACCCACACGCACCAGAGGCCCCACAGCCCGCGTTCCCCCCTGACCCCCAGTTAATTTTTTTTTGGAGACTAGGTCTCGCTATTTTTTCCCCGTGGAACCGCAGGCTCATGTTGCCCGGTGTACCACAAACTCAAGCAATCCCCAGCCTCAGCTTCCAAGGTAGCTGGGATTACAGGCGCGTGCCACCACGCTCAGCTATATATTTTTGGGACTAGGTCTCACTACAGGCCCCAGGCGGAACTGGAAATGTGACCCCTGGCGCCATCTATGGCCGTGGCTTCCTAGGCTGCCACCTACAGGCATGCGCCACCATGCCCGGCCCCCAGTTAATTGTTTTATTGTGCATTTGGGGTGAAAAACACTGAAAAGAAAGCTCGAGGTACGCGGTGTCATACTCCTCTCAATAAAGAGGAGCAGTAAAACTTGAACCAGAAACATCAAGTCCTCACTTTATATGTCAATTAACTGGATATGATATCTGCATCATGCTTCCCTATTCATTCATGGATGGTTATTGAACACCTACTGTGCTCATTTCTTTTTTTTTTTTTGAGACCAGGTCTCGCTATTTTTGCCAGTGGAACCGCAGGCTCATGTTGCCCGGGGTACCACAAATTGAAGCAATCCCCAGCCCCAGCTTCCCAGGTAGCTGGGATTACAGGTGCGCGCCACCATGCCCAGCTATTTTTTGGAACTAGGTCTCACTACGTTGCCCCAAACGGGACCTGAACCACGATCCTCGGTTCAGGCTGCGGCTTCCTAGGCTGCTGCTTACAGGCATGCGCCACCATGCCCGGCCACATTTCTGTGGCCACTAACAAATGACCACAAACTTGGTGGCTTAAAATAACAGAAGTGTATTCACTTAATACTTCTGAAGGTTAGATGTCCAAACTTCCTTTCACTGGGTTAAAATGACCATACCGGCAGGGTTACTTTTCCTCCCGTGGCTTTAGGAAAAAAATCTGTTCCTTACCTCTTCCAGTTTCTGGTGGCTACTAATAATTTCTTGGCTTGTAGCCAGTCAGCCCCAGTGCCCAGCACCTAGTAAATTAGAAGAGAAAGGGGCTACTACGGTCACATGAAACCGGGTATAAAGAAGACTTTTTGATTTTAACTTTAACACATAGAGGCCTGCTTTTTTTTACGAAGCAGGCTACTAGCAGGTTTTTTTGCAATTACCTTTAACTTTAACTGGATACACTTATCTGCCTGCTACTCTTTAAGAAGCAGGCTACACACTGTTTATTAGCATTTTTTTTTTTTTTTTTTTTTGTGGAACCGCAGGCTCTCGTTGCCCGGGGTACCACAGACTCAAGCAATCCCCAGCCTCAGCTTCCCAGGTACCTGGGATTACAGGCGTGCGCCACCACGCCCAGCTATTTTTTTTTTCCCGGGATTAGGTCTCGCTGTTGGCCCCAGGCAGAACTCGAACTGCAATCCCTAGCCCCAGCAGGAGCCACCATGCCCGGCCCTTATTAGCATTTTCACTGAAATCACTTTTAAAATTGATATGTAAGCCAGCCACCAGCTTCTCAGCGTTTAGCTTTAAGAACTGCAGAAGGCCAGGCACGATGGCTCCTGCCTGTAAGCTTCAGCCTAATAAGTGGCTGGGGCTAGGGATCGCGGTTCGAGTGCGGCTGGGACCCGTAGTGAGACCTAGTTCCAAAAAAAATAGCTGGTGGTGGCACGTGCCTGTAATCCCAGCTACCTGGAAAGCTGAGGCTGGGGATTGCTTGAGTCTGTGGTACCCCGGGCAACGAGAGCCTGCGGGTCCACGGGCAAAAATAGCGAGACCTAGTATAAAAAAAAAACAAAAACAAAAAAACCTGCAGAAGAAAAGCTTAGAAATACAGTTTAAACTCTTGTGGGTTTTTTTGTTTTGTTTTGTTTTTTATTATTTCCAGCCTTCTTAACCAAAATACCAAACCAAAGCAGGACTATTAGTGTAGACTAATTTATTTTTAACAGTGATTTACTAATTATTACAAAAGAAACATGTAAGACTTAGATTACTTTAACATTGTCTAAAACCTTTCTCAGCATTGTCCAAAGTCCTTTCCCCAGATTGCCTAAAAATCCTCAGTTTTTAGTCCTGATCATCTCACCAATGTCCAGTTAGAGTTTATCTCCAGATGCTTAAAGACATGTTTTTTTTGGCTGCTCCCTTGGCTTGCTCCTCGTCTTCTACGCTGTGTTCTCCTTTCAGGTAGCAAAAACTCTATGGTGTCAGACCAGCAAAGTTCACTTTCTTTTCAAGCCTAACTTTTGCACGGCCTCTTTTAAACACAAGTTAAACTCAGCAAAACAAACTCTAACACGGAGTTTAAATCTGCAAACTTTTTAATTGCCGTTAGCACACATGCTGCTAGCCCAGGTCAGCCAAAGGTTGCAGCCCCCCCCACATGGCCAAGCTCACATGGTTTACATCTCCATCTTACAAAATGGCCAAAATCAAATCACTCTCATCCATAAATTTTTTTATCTAACCTCCATATTGTATCCAATCCTTTTTTTCATTTTTACACTCTTTATATACTCTAATTTCCCACCTTCCAAAAACCATACCTAAACCATTTTACTTTTTTTCTCCCCCTGCATCTCCCTAAAAAAAATTTTTAACTAAGGTCATTCTCACATTTTAGCATACCTGTCCTTAAAATCTGCAATTTTAAACAAAAAACAATAAGATTGTCATCAATCAGTCATCAATTTGATTTTTAGCTCTGCCCTCTGAGATACCTCTTCTGGCTACTCTGCAGGTTCCCAGAGGCCACCCTGATTCCTCACCCCCAGTCACTCATTTTCTTTTTTTTATTTAAAATTTTTAAATTTATTTATATATAAATTTCACAACATTGTAATTCCAGGGGTTTACCCCCCCCTTTTCCCTCCTGCTCAAAGTTGTGCACTTCAGATTGGTGCTTAGCTTGTTTTGACTTTTCCTCAAGTCCTTTGTTTATTTTTTCACGAAAATATGGAACGCTTCATGAATTTGCGTATCATCCTTGCGCAGGGGCCATGCTAATCTTCTCTGTATCATTCCGATTTTAGTATATGTGCTGCCAAAGCGAGCACCAGTCACTCATTTTCTATTAGCAGTCTTGGCTTGGGTTAAAGTCTTGATTTGTTGTCTCTGTAGGGAGCCCCTAGGAGAATTCAGCCAGTTTCTCCCACCTGCAGGGAAGAACTGAAGTAGTGAAAATGAGGACACTTCCAAGCCAAGCCCATACCGCCCTAAACAATCAGTTTGATGGGAAGAATTTGCTAGCAGTAGACAGGACATAAAGTTTCCCCATTGCAGCCTCCCGGGGTATGCCAGAAAATGATTCCTGGGACCTAGTTGGTGCTTCCTGGCACCACAGCGGTCTGTTGGGGAGAACGAGATTTATGCTATTAGTATAGTTATAGCAACCACGTCTGCTGAGTGCTCCAGAACTGTAATTCATGGTTCTCAGGGTTGCAGCAAGGAACAATTTAGAAGTCCAAGTAGGGAAGCAGGGCAGAGTACTGGTAATACCGGCAGGCTCTGGGAGGGACTGAGCTTTCCTGAAATGGAGGCTTGGCTTCTAGCTACCTTAAGCAAATGGTTCAGGCTGAGTCAGTTTCTTCCTCTGTAGAGTGAGGATGATGCTAATGATCGTTAACACGAATGGTTAACAGATTGTACTGTATAGTTAAAACATGAACTTCTATTGAACTGTTTTAAAATAAAATCAAATTTTAAGAACACAATATATTTTTTTTAAGTCCTAAACTTCCCCGCTTATAAACTGGTATTAGAAAACAACACAGGTGGTTTGAAAATTGAAATCACACATCGAGCACGAAATGAAAGATGCACTTTTGGACATTTTTTGTATAGAAAAAGCAGTTTCACAGAATTCAGCCTCGTATGTGTCAGTCACCGTTCTAAAGCTTTATATGTTACCTTGCTTAAATTCCTCAACAACCCCCCGAGATCGGTGCAATTATAAGTCCCCAGTCCCACTTTCTAAGGAGAAGTAGGAGGGTGGAGTTAAGCTGGCAACCTAAGCGCCTCCACTTTAAAAGTGATTTAAAACTTTGAGAAACACAGAGGGCAGTATTTGTAATCCTGTGTCCAGCAGGAATATCCGCCGGGAGTCCGAAACACGATCCCTTGAGGCTCAGCACCTGGTGTGTACTGGGTCCAAAGGGCAAAGTCTCACCGGATCCGGGAGGGTGGCGGCACCCTTCCGTGCCCCGGGGCCAGTGACTGGAGTTTCCCGGGAAAGGCCAGCGGGTTTCTGCTCTCAACCATACTTGCTAGAGGAGGTGTATCCCTAGGAACAAAAGCGCTCGGAGTGACTGGCGCTGTAGCCTTTCAGCGCCCGGGCTAGGCCCGCGCCTCCAGCAAGCGAGGAACTTCCAATTGGTGGGGTGTTTCTGAAGTAGGCGGGACGGAGCTGGAAGGCCCGCCTCCTTCGGTGTCCTCAGCCAACCACAAAGCGCGGGCTTCCTCCGGCATGTTCGGTTGAGCTGTGTGTAGTATCTGTAGGGCCCGAGGGCGGGGCGGGGAGCAGGGCCAGGGGCTGCGGGGAGGGGACCCTACTCGCGGGCGCGCCGAGCAAGGACGGTGACAGCCACGCGCGCACGTGCCCGCCCGGCTGTAGCGCGGCCCTGAGACCTCTGTCGGCCGCTGAGAGGCTCGCGGGCTGTGGGCGGCCGCCGTCTAGGGGCCCGGTCCCCGGGCGTCCCCTGCGTCCAGGGCTCGAGCCCCAGAGCGCCGGACCGTACCCGCCCCGTCGGTCCCCGCTCTGGTTCTTCCCCGTGACCGTCAGGACCCGCCCCCTCCACCTTTCCGCGGTGTCCTCGCGGCCCAGGCTGGCCGATGGGGGCCCGCGCCGCCTAGGTCGCTATTGGGCCGGCCGGCCACCATGGTGGCCCTGAGGCCTGTGCGGCTCCTTCAGGGGGGCTAACAAGCCCAGAGCGCAGGCCTCGGGCGCGCGGGGCCCAAGCGTGAGCCCCGCGCCATGGCCGGGGCCATCGCTTCCCGCATGAGCTTCAGCTCACTGAAGAGGAAGCAGCCCAAGACCTTCACGGTGCGGATCGTCACCATGGACGCCGAGATGGAGTTCAATTGCGAGGTAACCGGCCGGCAGCCCCGACGGTCTGCGCTGAGGGGGAGCCCGGCGGAGTCCCAGCTTGCCCGATGCTCTTGTGGGTCGGGCACTGACCGGGGCCCCCCCATGTCGCGCTGACAGTCGAGGTGGAAGCTGGAGGGATTCTGTTTATATCATCTCTGGGCATAGAGACGGTCAGAACCGGAAGGAGCCTTCTAGGCCCAAACGCTCAGGATAAGCGTTAATTGGTGCTTCCCCCCACCCCCACCCCCATAGAACTTTTGCGTTTAAAAGCACTTCCTGAAGGTTTTCATTCATTATTATTGGAATAGGCTGGAAACATCTGCGGTAGTAAATTCAGGTTTTGGTGACATAGTTAAGCTCCAACACTGTATAGAGTTTTGACTTAGGTAATATTTTGTATTCCAGGTATTGAAAGATGCATCTGGTTTGTTGCAAAGTCTGTAGTTGTTTCCCATTTCCATAGCTTAAATTTTCGGGGATTGGAGAATATTATATAATACATATATAAAGAAAATTAATATAAAGAAATGGTGTCTTACTCTCCATACAGTTTTCATCGTGGCTAAAACAGTTATTTGTTGAATACTTCATAAGTTCCAGATGTGTGTACTTTTAATTCTCAGAACAAACCTTGTATGTAGCAAACTGCAAAGCAGGGTTTTGTATTAAGTTCTTAACCAATGCAATACTGATTCTCATTAATTTAATTCTTTGCTATGCAGAGTATGCTCTGTGGCACAGCAACATTGACAGCAGTGACCTAAGTCAGGGCCTGGCAAACTTTTTAATATTTTTTGGGCAAACTTTTTCTGTAAAGGGCCACATAGTAAATATTTTCAGCTTTGCAGACCATGGGGTGTCTCAGTTGTAACTACTCTTCAGGTCGATCGTTGTAGCTGGAAAGCATCCTCAGACATTGATTCAGCCCAGTGTGTACTCTAACCCAACTTCCACCAAGGATTCAGAGATTTTTTATTATTATTATTTTTTAGCGACTAGGTCTCCTTTTGTTGCTGGGAGTAGTCTCGGTCCCGCGGACTCAAGTGATCCCCAACCTCAGCCTCCCAGGTAGCTGGGACTATAGGTGCGCACCACTACACCTGGCTTTTTTTTTTTTTTTTTTTGAGACTAGGTCTCACCGGATCCCGAACTCAAGCAATCCCCAGCCTCAGCTTTCCAGGTAGCTGGGATACAGGCGCGGGCCACTGGCGCCCGGTTGCTTTTCAAGACCACATCTCGCTATGTTGCCCGGGATGGTGGTGGGGCAGCGGGAGCGCGTAGTCTCGAACCGCGAACTCAAGCGATCCCAGGCCTCTTACTTCCCAGCACTTGGACTACAGGTGCACCTGGCTCTCCGGCTATTTTTTTTGAGACTAGGTCTCGCTATGTTGTCCGCGGACTCAAGTGATTCCTAGCCGCTACCTCCCAAGTAGCCGGGATTACAGGCGCGAGCCACTGCGCCCGGCGGATTCGGAGTTGTGGTTGGTTTTTTTTTTTCCTGGAAAGAGAAGCAGGCTCGAAAGCCCTTAACTCTTAATCGCTTCCTCCAAATGTGTAGAGAGTTTGCGCCTTGGGTTATGCTCTAGAACAGTGGAAGTTTTGATCATAGGCAGTGGAGATTTTAGATTTAATAAAGATAGAACGTAGATTATAGACCTGCTAGTTTGCAGAAGACAGTGGTGGAATAAGATAGTTGGAGCTGGCCACAGAAACGCGTGTCTGTAAGCGGCAGCTTAGAAAGCCGCTGCCTGGACCAGGGATCGCGCGCGGGGATCGCGCGCGGTTCGAGTGAGTCCCGAGTTCCGAGTCCCGAGTTCCGCTTGGGGCGACGTAGCGAGACCTGGTTCCAAAAAAATAGCTGGGTGTGGTGGCGCGCGCCTGTAATCTCAGCTACATGGGAAGCTGAGGCTGGGGATTGCTTGAGTCGGTGGTAGCCCGGGCAACGAGAGCCCTGCGGTTCCACCGGCAAAATAGTGAGACCTAGTATCCAAAAAAAAAAAAAAAATAGGAAGAGCACTCCTAGGTCACCAACTGATGTCACTGATCTCCTTAACAGTTTCCTCAAAAGAGATACTGGTTTATTGGATTCCTAGTACAGCAAGTTATGCCCCTAGGTCATTGTTGGAAATAATAGAAGAATATACCACAACTAGTGAAGTTGTTTTTTTTTTTTCTTTTTGGAGACTAGGTCTCTCCGGGGGTAGTCCCGATCCCGGGAACTCAAGCGACCCCCAGCTTCAGCCTCCCTGGTAGCTGGGATTACAGACGTGCGCCACCACAGCCAGCTTTTTTTTTTTTGGAACTAGGTCTCGCTACGTTGCCCGGGGTCAAGCGATCCCAGGCTTGCTTACCAGTGCTTGTATTATAAGTGCGCGCCACCACACTGGGCTTCAATTAGTGAAGTTTTAACAGATAGGTGTGATCTGAGAGAGAAAGCCCTACTAAAACCCTGTCATCCAGAGTTAGTGTGGGCATACCAGATATCTGCAACTCTCTGAGGTTTGGGGTTGTTGTTTTTTTTTTTTTTTTTTTGAGACTTGGTCTTGCAACTGTTGCCCATGGAACCAGTACCCCAGCCTCAGCTTCCTGGGTAGCTGGGATTACAGGCGTGCGCCACCAGCTATGTTTTTGGAACTAGCCCAGCTAGTTTTGGAAATAGCCCAGCTATTTTTTTTGGAGCGAGGTCTCGCTATGTTGCCCCAAATGGGACCCCAACCGTGATCCTCGGTTTAGGCCGCGGCTTCCTAAGCTGCCGCTTACAGGCATGCACCACCATACCCGGCCTCTGAGGTCTTAACACTGTAAAGAAATAGAATTCACCAAAACTATCAGCCAGTCACAACACAAGTAAACAATAACAAGCCTGGGAAGGTGGTTGGGGGATGTGACCCATCTCAGATTTGCTATATTATTATCTAAAATGTCTAGTTTCCAGCCGGGCTCGTGCCTGTAAGCAACAACTTATGGAGTCGTGGCAGGGTCTGGGGATCATGGTTCAAGTCCTGCCTGGGGCAACACAGTGAGACCTAGTCCTCAAAAAATAGCTGGGCGTGGTGGCATGCACCTGTAATCCTAGCTACCTGGAAAGCTGAGGTTGGGGATTGCTTGAGTCTGTGGAACTCTAGGCAATGTGAGCCTGCAGTTCCACGGGCAAAAATAGCAAGACCTAGTCTCAAAAAAAAAAAAAAAAAGGCTAGTTTTCAGGAAAAAACTATGAGACATTCAAAGAAAAATGGAAATTATTACCCATATGCAGTCATTCATTGCTTAAGGACATTGATATGGACAGATGTTAGGTGATTTTGTTGTGCAAATACCATGGTGTAATTAGTCAAACCTGGATGGTACATACAGCTCACTATATGCAGCATGGTATAACCTATTGAGACTAACATTGTATATGTGATCTATTGATGATCAAATCATCCTTCAGTGATGATTAACAATAATGGAAAAAGCTGGCAACAAATTGCTTGTCACCATATGTCAGATATAATGAAAAGGTTTCAGAGTAGTCATTTTCACTAAAGGAGAACTTGATTTAAAAAAGTAAAGGAAGTTGAGAACAAAGGCAACCTATTACCTGATTTCAAAATATACCATAAAGCTACAATAATTAGAACAGTATGGTATTGGTATAAAAATAGATAGCTAACTCAAAGGAACAGACTAGAAAATCCAGCAGTAAGACCATGAATTAGCTAAATAAGCTCATGGTCAATGAATGATTTTTTTTTTTTTTGAGGCTAGGTCTTGCTATTTTTGCCTGTGGGAACCACAGTCTCACGTTGTCCGGAGTACCACGGACTCAAGCGATCCCCAGCCTCAGATTGCCAGGTAGATGGGATTATAGGCGTGCACCACCATACCCAGCTATTTTTGGGACTAGGTCTTGCTGTGTTGCCCTAAGCAGGACTCCAACCATGATCCCTAGCCCCAGCTGCTTCATAGGCTGATGCTTACAGGCACGAGCACCATGCCCGGCCCAGCTGTTTTTTGGGACTAGGTCTTGCTGTGTTGCCCTGAGTGGGACTCGAACCGCGATCCCCAGACCCTGCCACCACTCTGTAAGCTGTCACTTAAAGGCACACGCACTGTGCCCAGCCTCAATTAATTAATGATAAAGGAGCCAAGATTATACAATGGGAAAAGAATCATTTTTTCAATAAATGGTTACTGGAAAAGCTGAATAGCCACACGCTGAAGGAAGAAACCGAACCACTATTCTAGACCATATATACAAATAAACCTAAAATGGGTTAATGACTTGAATATAAGAACTGAAACTAAAACTGGAAGAAAAATACAGGCAATAAACTCCTTAACTGTCTAGTCTCAGCAATGATTTTTAGAATTTGATAACAAATGCAACAGAAGCAAAAGTAAACAGGTGGAACTACATCAAAATAAGCAGCGCTTCTATACAGCAAAGAAAACCATCGGGCACAGCCAGGTGCTGGGAGGCAAGAGGTCAGGGATCACTTGAATTCGCAGGTTCAAGACTACCTACCCTAGGCGAGACCTGGTCTCAAAAAAGGCATGGTGGCGCATGCCTGTAAGCGGCAGCCTAGGAAGCCGTGCGGGGATCGCGGTACGAATCCCACCCGGGACAGTGTAGAAGACCTAGTTCCAAAAAAAAGCTGGTCATGGTGGTGTGCGCCTGTAATCCCAGCGACCTGGGAAGCTGAGGCTGGGGATTACTTAAGTTCGTGGTACTCTGGGCAACGTGAGCCTGCGGTTCCACGTTCAAAAATAGCGAGACCTAGTTTCAAAAAAAAAAAAAAAGCAGTCGGGCACGATGGCAGGAGCCTGTAATCCCAGCTACTTGGGAGGCTGAGGCTAGGAGTCACTTGAGTCCACAAGTTTGAGACTACCCCGGGGAGCATTGCGAGACCTAGTCTCAAAAAAATAGCCAGGTGTGGTGGCGCATAACTGTAATCCCAGCTACCTGGCATGCTGAGACTAGGGAATCACTTGATTGAGTCTGCCGGTTTGGGACTACCCCCAGGCTACATAGTGAGACCTAGTCTATAAAAAAGAGAAAAAAAAAAAAAAAAGTCAAGGAGAGTTACAGCTTGGGGACTAGAATTAATAATTAGGCATTGAAGATTTGAAAGTCTCTAAGAAAAACTTAATACTAGACTTACTGTGAGGATCATTTCATAATGTATACAAATGTGGATTCATGATGTATTCTGAAACTAAAATAATATACATCAATTATATGTCAATGAAAAATGTAAGACTTTTTACATAATTCAGATGTACAGCTATCTGTATTGTTTTAAATTTAACAAAAGAAATAAAGACGGGCATGGTGGCACGTGCTTGTAAGCCACAGCTTATGGAGTCCCAGCAGGGCTCATCCCAAAAAATAGTTGGGCATGGTGGCGCGCACCTGTAATCCTAGCTACCTGGGAAGCTGTGGCTGGTTTTGCTTGAGTCTGTGGTATCTTGGGCAACGTGAGCTGCACAGGTAAAAATAGCGGGGCCTAGTCTCAAAAAATAAAAGAAATACAAAACTTTTACTCTAAAAAATTATGAAACATTGTTGAAGGAGATTAAAGGGAATCTCAATAAACAGACATCCCTTGTTTAGGGATTATAAAACTTAACATTGTTATTGGCTGGGCATGGTGGCTCGTGCCTGTAAGCTTCAGCCTATGAAGCGGCCAGGGCTAGGGATTGTGGCCTGAGTCCAGCCTGGGGCCCGCAGCGAGACCTAGTTCCAAAAAAATAGCTGGGCGTGGTGGCATGTGCCTGTCATCCCAGCTACCTGGGAAGCTGAGGTTGGGGATTGCTTGAGTCTGTGGTACCCTGGGCAACGAGAGCCTGCGGTTCCATGGGCAAAAATAGCGAGACCTAGTCTCAATAACAAAACAAAACAAAATAAAGAAACCAACTTAATATTGTTAAATTGGTAATATTCCCTAAATTGATTTGCATATTTAACGTAATCCCTGTGAGAATCCTAGTTAACTTCTATAGAGCTTGACAATGACAAGCTGATTCTGAAGTTCACATGGAACTACAAGGCATCCAGAGTATCTAAAACAATCTCAAGGCCGGGCACGGTGGCTCGTGCTTGTAAGCTTCAGCCTATGAAGCGGCCAGGGCTAGGGATCGCGGTTCGAGTCCTGCCTGGGGCCGTAGCGAGACCTAGTTCCAAAAAAATAGCTGGGCGTGGTGGCGCGTGCCTGTCATCCCAGCTACCTGGGAAGCTGAGGCTGGGGATTGCTTGAGTCTGTGGTACCCCGGGCAACGAGCGCCTGCGGTTCCACAGGCACAAATAGCGAGACCTAGTCTCAAAAAAAATAAAAATAAAAAAAATAAAAATAAAAATAAAACAATCTCAAAGAACAAATTAGAAGATTCATACTTCCTGATTTCAAAACTTACAACAAACTAACCATAATCAAGACAGTGTTGTACTTGCATGAAGCCAGATACATATGTATGTGTGTGTCTATATACGTATGTATGTATGTATGTATGTATATCTGGAATAGAATTGAACGTCTAGAAACAAACCCATATATCTTTTGAAGACCTTTCAGTAGAGTCAGGTCAGGTCAGGTTGAATGAGTAATTGATAATTATCTCCAGGTAGAACTGAGGCAGCTGGATAGATATGTAAAAATGATCAAAGATCTGAATATAATAACTAAAACTTGTTAACACCCTTAGAAGAAAACAGTGATAAATCTTAATACTTTGGATTTGGCATAAGATTCTTAATTATGACACAAAGCATCAGGAACAAAAGATAAGATAGGTAACTTGAACTTCATCAAGATTAATAGGCTTCTGTGTTTGAGGGACCATCAAAAAAGTGAAAAGAAAAAATATTAGCAAGTCTCATATTTGCTAAGAGTCTTACACTATCTAAAATATATTTAAAAGTTCTTACATCTCAGTAATAAAAAGGTTAATAACCCAATTTAAAATATGAGCAAAGTATCTGAATGGACATTTCTCCCAATATGATATGCAGATGGCCAAGAAGTGCAGGAAAAGGTACTCAACATCATTTCTCATCAGGGAAATTCTAGTCAAAAACAGTGAGATACCACTTTACCATAACGAGAACCAACAAGTAGGATGACTAGATTAAAAAGGCAAATAACAACAAGTGGTTTTTTGGGTTTTTTTTTTTGAGACTAGGTCTTGCTATTTTTGCCCATGGAACCGCAGGTTCATGTTGCCTGTGGTACCACAGACTCAAGCAATCCCCAGCCTCAGCTTCCCAGGTAGCTGGGGTTACAGGTGTGCACCACCATGCCCAGCTGTTTTTTTTTTTTTTTTTGGGAGTAGGTCTCCGCTGTGTTGCCCCGGGCAGGACTCAAACCGTGATTCCTAGACCCAGCCATGACTCCATAGGCTATCGCTTACAGGCACGTGCCACCGTGCCTGGCAAATAACAACAAGTGTTGGTGAGAATGGAGAAATCAGAATCCTCTTATGCTGCTGGCGGGACTGTAAATGATAACAGCTACTTGGGAAAACAGTCTGGCCCTTACATTGTTAAAGAATTATTATATGGCCCAGCATTTCCACTCTTAGTTATCCAGTTCAGAAATGAAAAGCTTTCTACAGAAAAACTTAAAAAGTAAACTTTTTGTATCATCATTCATTGTCACCAAATGGTGAAGACAATTCAAATGTCCATCAGCTGTACACACCTAACACAAGGTATATATCAATATAATAGTATATTATTTGGCAATACAAAGGAATGAAATGCTAATATCTGCTACAATATGGATGAACCTGGTAAATATAGTCTGAGTCAGAGAAGCAAGTCACAAAAGTGTGCATATGATTCCATTCATGTGCAGGTCTAGAACAGATTATCTGTAAGATGGACAGTAGATTTGTGGTTCATTAGAGTTGGAATGGGGTGTGAGAACTAAAGGGAGCATAGATGGTTTGTTTTTGAAGTGATGAAAATGTTTGAAAATTGACTAATAATGATTGCATAACTCTGAATGTGCTAAAAACAAACAAACAAACAATTGAATTGTACAATCCAGGTGGATTTTAAGGCATGTGGAGCATATTTCAAAGAACTTGTGTTAACAAAAAAAAAAAAGCAACCTTGACCAATTGTAAACATAATAGATACAAATTTATTCCAATAAGGTTTTAGTTATGGAAACTGAAAACTTGAATTTTATGTCTTATAAGTGGTGAAATGTTATTAAATTTCCCCCAATCGTTTGAAAATCATTCTAAGCTCTCAGACTGTACAAAAACAGGGTTGGACTTGTCTTGTAGGCCATAGACTGTTATCTAGTAGATGTTGTGAAAGACTGAATAACCTGTAGGGAAGGAGATATTCTATGATGTTTCTTCAACCATAGTTTTGCCAGGAAAATCTCTTTAAAACTAGACCCCAGACCCAAAAGAGATACACAGTATTATCAGTGATAGGGTTTCTCCACATTGGCACTGTTGATGTTTGCCTGGGTGATTATTTGTGGTGGTGGGCTTTCCTGTATACTATAGGATGTTAGCATCTCTGCCGGTAACATCCCTACCACCACACACACACACACACACACACAATTGTGACAACCAGAAATGTCCAGACATTGTCAAGTGACCAAATATCCCCCTCATTCCTCATTCCTCTTTCCCATTCTCTTTTCATCACCTTGGAACCACTGTTGTCTAGAAAGGTTAGATCACAGCAGTGAAATTCAGAGGCAAAATGGTTGAGTACAGTCTCAAACTTGAATATGTATACAGATGACCTGAAGATAAAATGTAGATTCTGATTCTGTAATTCAGTGGTGGGAATGAGAATTGGCATTTTGAACAAATTCTCAGATGATGCCAATGCCCCTGGTCCAGGGAGCATACTTTGAGCAGTACAGTGGGAGTAGAATATACCTGGATTTTGAAATAAAACTCACCTGGCAGCAAAACTACTGCTAGCTAAAATGGCTAAGATTCTCTGGGCTGTAGTTTCTATATAAGTAAAATGGGACTGTTTAAGCTGACCCAGTGAGGTTATAAAGATTCATGGAATGTGTATTGCAAGACAGAAAGAAGGAAGTAGGACCATAATTAAACTGAATAGGAAGCCTGGGTCACCTCGGACACTGCCATGTTGTGACTTGTCAAGCTCTTGCTTCTCATTGAGTGTTAAATTTCCAGTGGGAGTGTCTGTCTAAAATGATCTTCAAATATTCTCTTCAAAGTAACAGTAGTTTGAATTGTGATGATGCTAAGGTTCTGAGAAACAGCTAGTCTTACTGTGCTGCCTTATCTTTATATTAGACATTAACTGGCAAGGTGCTGAGGTAAGGAAGAGAGCAGATGTCCTTTGAGAATAAGGAAGAGATGGTACTTGAGGAATTCTTGACTTTATTAAGGTCAAATGTAGGTGGCTTTCGAAGGACTCAGTTTCAGAATCAGTGGTAGTTAACATATGAGTCATGTTATCTTATGCTAATAAGTTCAGATTCCCCCCCTCCCCCCCCAGAGATAGGGGGAAAAATCTTCCCTTCACTACTTGCTGCATTGCACATTTGGCTTGATGCTTTGGAGGATTTTTCCACTTGCAAAATTCGGTATTTGTCATTTTGAGAAAGTGGGTGCTGAACATAATTTGCCATGAGGCTAAATGGTTATGTTATTTCTTATCTAGGCTGGAATTTTACACTAATAACTCAATCTATCAACAAGAAGAGCCAAATGTGAAAATTTTTGAGAGATTCTAAAGCTATCTTATATTGAAAACGAAGACTCCTCTTGTTGGTTGGCATCCTAAATGTTTTCACATACTCAAGCAAGATTATTGTCAGATTAAATACCAACATTACAGGTCATTTCAACATACAAGTGAGCA
The DNA here is from genome assembly GCA_004024945.1 of Uropsilus gracilis. Classification (NCBI taxonomy): domain Eukaryota; kingdom Metazoa; phylum Chordata; class Mammalia; order Eulipotyphla; family Talpidae; genus Uropsilus; species Uropsilus gracilis. The sequence continues at coordinate 23,312 of PVHY01020745.1, forward strand.
TGAAGTCATCCATGATAGAAGGAACTTTCCCAAGGGGAAAACAGGACAACTCTGGTATTTTAAGTCAGATGTTAAATTCTAGACATTTAGACAAGCAATTCCCTTCTGGGACATAAACTCCAGGAGGGTACTGGCCACTTAATTGCTTGGTGCTACATAGTAGTTGTGTTCTATGTGAAGACATTAAGAAACTTATTTCAGGAGTGTCTGCCATCTCGTAGGGCTCTTCCATGAGGCTTAAGCATGCATGCCTTGGACAGCATGGATGCCCTAGATTGGGACATGGGTAGATGAGTGTGTGGGTCTGTATTGTGTGTGTGTGTGAGATGAATGTAGTTGTGCTGAAGAGTGGAGGAAGCAAAATATATACCAATTAGTGCTGCTGTTCGTTGGATCCTGTTGTCTGCTATTTCATGGGAGGAAGAGCTAGACAAACAGTGGTTACTTTATACCAGGTGCCTTGCTGAATACTTTAAATGTACCATCTCATTTGATAAAACAAGGACTCATTTATTCAGTCAACAAATATTCATTGAGTGCTCACATAAACTAGAAGGTGAACATAACCTAGCAGGGATTGGGACCTACTTAGAGGGTGGGTTCTGTCAGTGGGGGAAATGGAGGCTCAGACAGTAAATTGGCTGCTCAGAGCCCCAGTGGAATCATTGTCTGAAAGAGAAGACAGGCACAGGTAGGTAATGGGAGAATAGATAGGCATGTTTTTAAAACTAAATAATGACCAATGAGACCCTGAGTTGTGTATATGAACCTCTCGATGAGGCTTTAAAGTAAGTGGGGTAGGTCTTAACTCAAGCTCTGGTCTGCTGCACAGGCAGCATAGCCTAGAGGTTCTAAGCAAAGTCTGTGGACTCTACCCCAACCAGCGGTCACCTTGGACAAATCCTTTAGCCCTCTCAGAGGCCTTTATATCATCTGCAAAAATGGGATTGTGGGGGTGGGGGGCGGGAGAAGGGGTGGGAACGATCAGGGAGGGGAGAGGGAGGGTAGGTGAACCCAGGGGATTACAAAGATGTGAAATATATATAAATTAATTAAATAATCATAAAAAATAATCATCTGGCTTTAGGAAGAACAAAAAAATGGGATTGTAGTAGTTCTTTCTGCATAGGGTTGTTACAGGGGTTGAAATTGAGTGGTTGGTAAAGTGCTTAGAACAGCACCTGACACAAGGTAAGATCCATATAAGTGTTATACAGAAGTGCAAGTCCTCTCTTCATTTTGCTTCCTTTTGCTCTTATTCATGTATCCTCTTTGCTTTGGGCCTGCGTTCCTGGTTGCTACCAAGCTTTTTTTTTAAAAACAATAAAAACAAAACGCTGTGCCTTTGCATGGGGTTCCCTTTGCCTGAGATGTCCTCATTAGTCTGCTGGGATAGACATTCTCTCCGTCATGTATAAGTGTTCCTTTCAGGCCGGGCATGGTAGTGCATGCCTGTAGGTGGCAGCCTAGGAAGCCACGGCGGGGCCAGGGATCATGGTTTGAGTCGCGCCAGGGGCACTTAGTGAGACCTAGTCCCCCAAAAAAATAGCTGGGCGTGGTGGCACACGCCTGTAATCCCAGCTACCTGGGAAGCTGAGGCCAGGGATTGCTTGAGTCTGTGGTACCCTGGGCAACGTGAGTCTGCGGTTCCACGGGCAAAAGTAGCGAGATCTAGTCTCAAAAAAAAAAAAAAAAAAAAA